>WWET01005910.1:0-20392 GCA_011038615.1 Limnodynastes dumerilii
CGGACTATTGCACTGACTTCTGTTCTAGCTATACTGACTATTGCACTGACTTCTGTTCTAGCTATACTGACTATTGCACTTATTCTTCATTCCCTTTGTGTATTTTACTACATGCACCGAACCCCTCGCTGCAGTGATTGGGCGGAATTCCCGGCACTTCCCCACTGTAGTTGCAGAAAAGTCCGGAAATAATTGTAGGTTTCCCAATGTATCTGAGCCCTCTGCTACTCTTGCTGCACGTAGGATCTGTTCCTTGATATGAAAGAAGTGGACCCGGAGCAAAGTATCGCTAGGAAGTGAGCCTCCAATGGTCCTAGGTCGAGGAAGTCTGTGGATCCTATCAATGAGAAGGTCTTTAGAGTCAGCTGAAGGGAGAAGCCGTTGAAACAGGGTTTTAGGAAAGTCCATCAACTCGCAGTTAGAGACCGATTCTGGAATACCACGGATTTTAATGTTATTACGCCGAGATCTGTGCTCGAGGTTGGCGACCTTATCTCGCAACGCTGCTACCTCCAGTGTTAAGGTCTCATGAGCGGTAATTAAGTTATTGTGAGAAGACACCAGTTCCTCCATTTTAGTTTCTAAGTGATCCGCTTTCCCACCAATCTCCACGATTTCAGTCTGCAGTTTAGCTGATGACAATTGAAATTCTGTAGTGAGATCCGACCTCAGGGCGCATAATAACTGGTGCATTGATCTAACTGTTAATGGTGCGTCTGATTCAGGATCCAAGTGTAAGTCAGGCAGCTGGGGATTAGGAGGGGAGCCAAGAGACTCTCTTGATGTTGAGGTCCCAGGTTCCTTATCAGGAGTTGCTAGTGGGGCAAAGCGGATCGGAGTTGGTGCTTTTGGCGACTTGTTACGTTTCGGAGACATCCCCACTGAAGATTCAAGTAAGCTAATGTAAGGCGCAAAATTACAGATAACGGAAATCCGGGTAAAGTAGTAGAGCACAGTCCTTTTAACACATTACTGAGGGATCACCATGGTGGGGTCACAACTAAGAATTACTCTATTAAATAGAGCAGACCAGATGTAGTGTAAAGACAATATAAAAAAATATTGCAGGGTTTTAGCTTCAGGTACTTTGGTGCCCTCCAGTGGCAATTGAAGATATAATACTGCAAACCAAGAGAGTCCAAAAGGCAAGGGCCAAATAGTTAAAACTTTGAAAATGTAATTAAGGTGCCCTTGCACCAAATGTGATATATATTTGTGAAATGAGGTTCTGCAATGCTTAAGCACCCTAGCACCAATCACTTCAAGCATTAAACGTATTATGCATATGTGCAGCTGGGTTGAATTAATATGGTGCTGCAATCCTAAGAAGACTTTTACTGGGACAGTTAAGGTGGCCCCTGCTCCATTCCCCCACTCTCCAACTGATAGTAGATCAGCCCCAGCCCCAGATCCTACTGTAGAGGCTTAGTGGTGAATATTTGTCCACCCTCCAGGTACTCACGTTGAACAAGTGAGACTGTGCAAGAAACTCTGAGGCCCACTGACAAGACACACACAGTCTCCAGTAATGGCGGCTGCTTCACAGGATTCAAATGATTCCGCCGTGTGTAGGCTCTGCAGCTGTGCACAACCGTCAGGTGGGCACCTGCAGGGACCGGAGGGCAGCCCTCAGCTACCGCTGACTTCTAACGCCCTCAATGGGCTCCCAACAGGGCAGAGCTAAGGAGGAGGAAGCCACAGGCTCAATGCAAGCCTGTCACCCTCGATATCTGCTGGATTCCCGCAGAGGTGGTAAGCTGTAAACACAGCTGATCTCCTCGATGTCCGCAGGCTGTAGAGAACATATGGAGGTATGCTGCTCCGAAGCACGTCTCGTCTACTCCGCAGCTAGAACACGCCCCTAACCGGGGACTATTTCTTGCCAACAACTCTTCGCTTGTGCTCAGGCTGCAATGCCACCCCCAGCACACACATCTTCGCCTGCGGCCATACCACCATGAACAAGTCCAATCTTGTCTGATCTTGGAAGCGATGCAGGGTTAGGCCTGATTAGTACTTAGTTGGGAGACTACCCAGGAAAGCCAGGTGCTGCAGGCTTTTTTCTTCCTTTAACCGGGGACTATTTATTGTTAACAACTCTTTGCTTGTGCACAGGCTCTAATGCCGCCCCCCAGCACACACATCTTCGCCTGCTGCCATACCACTCCGGACACACCCAATCATGTCTGATCTGGGAAGCGATGCGTATCCGGACTTGATTAGCACTTGGTTGGGAGACTACCCAAGAATACCAGGTGCTGCAGTCTCCTTACTTCCTTTAACCGAGGACTGTTTCTTCCCAACAACTCTTCGCTTGTGCTCAGACTGCAATGCCGCCCCCAGCACCCTCATCTCAGGCTGTGGCCATACCACCCTGAACACGCCTGATCTTGGAAGTCATGTAGGGTTGGGGCTGAATAGTACTTGTTTGAGAGACTACCCGGGATTACCAGGTGCCGCAGGCTCTTTTCTTCCTTTAAACGGGGACTATTGCTTGTCAACAACTCTTCGCTTGTGCTGAGGCTGCAATGTCACCCCCAGCACACGCATCTTTGCCTGCGGCCATACCACCCTGAACACGCCCAATCTTGTCTGATCTTGGAATCGATGTGGTTTCGGGCCTGATTAGTACTTGGTTGGAAAACTACCCAGGAATACCAGGTGCCGCAGGCTCTTTTCTTCCTTTAACCGGGACTATTTCTTGCCAACAACTCTTCGCTTGTGCACAGGCTGCAATGCCACCCCCAGCATGCACAGTTTCGCCTGCGGCCATACCACCCTGATAACGCACATCTTTGCCTGCGGCCATACCACCCTGATAACGCACATCTTTGCCTGCAACCATGCCACCCTGAACATGCCCAATCTAGTCTGATCTTGGAAGCGATGCGGGGTCGGGTCTGCTTAGTACTTTGTTGGGAGACTACCCGGGAATACCAGTAGCCGCAGGCTCTCTTTTTCCTTTAGCCAGGGACTATTTCTTGCCAACAAATCTTCGCTTGAGCACAGGCTACAATGCCTCACCCAGCATGCACATCTTTGCCTGCGGCCCTTCCACCCTGAACACGTCCAATCTCCTGTGATCTTAGAAGTGATGCGGGGTCGGGGCTGATTAGTATGTGGTTAGTAGACTACCCGGGAATATCAGGTGCCGCAGGCTCTTTTCTTCCTTTAACCGGGGACTATTTCTTGCCAACAACTATTTGCTTGTGCACAGGCTGCAATGCCGCCCCCAGCACACACATCTTTGCCTGCTGCCATACCACCCTGAACACGCCCAATCTCATCTGATCTTGGAAGTGGTGCGGGGTCAAGCCTGAATAGTACTTGGTTGGGAGATTATCCGGGAATACCAGGTGCCGCAGGCTCTTTTCTTCCTTTATCCGGGGACTATTTCTTGCCAACATCTGTTTGCTTGTGCACAGGCTGCAATGCTTCGCCCAGCACTAGTATCTTCACTTGCTGCCATACCACCCTGAACACGCCTGATCTCGTCTGACCTTGGAACCGATGAGGGGTTGGGCATGATTAGTACTTGGTTGGGAGACTACCCGGGAATACCAGGTGCTGCAGGCTCTATTCTTCCTTTAACCAGGGACTATTTCTTGCCAACAACTCTTCGCTTGTGCACAGGCTGCAATGCTGCACACAGCACGTACATTTTTGCCTGCGGCCATACCACCCTGAACACGCGCATCTTCATCACCTTCACCTTCACCTTCACCTTCACCTTCACCTTCACCTTCACCTTCACCTTCACCTTCACCTGCAACCATACCATCCTGAACACGCACAATCTCGTCTGATCTTGGAAGTGATGTGGGGGTTGGGCCTGATTAGTACTGGGTTGGGAGATTATCCGGGAATACCAGGTGCTGCAGGTTCTTTTCTTCCTTTATCCGGGGACTATTTCTTGCCAACAACTCTTTGCTTGTGCTCAGGCTGCAATGTCGCCCCCAACACACACATCTGCACCTGTGGCCATTCCACCCTGAACACGCCCAATTTCGTCTGATCTTGGAAGCGATGGTGGGTCGGGCTTGATTAGTACTGGGTTGGGAGACGACACGGGAATACCAGGTGACGCATAAACTTTTCTTCCTTTAACCAGGTACTATTTCTTGCCAACAATTCTTCACTTGTGCACAGGCTGCAATGCTGCCCCCAGCACGTACATCTTCGCCTGCAGCCATACCACCCTGAACACGTACATCTTCGCCTGTGGCCGTATCACCCTGAACATGCCCAGTCTCGACTGATCTTGGAAGTGATGCAGGGTCATGCCTGATTAGTACTTGGTTGTGAGACTACCCGAGATTACCAGTTGCCGCCGCCTCTTTTCTTCCTATAACCAGGGACTATTTCTTGCCAACAACTCTTCGCTTGTACACAGGCTGCAATGCCGCCCTCAGCATGCACATCTTCGCCTGCGGCCATACCACCCTGAACATGCCCAATCTCATCTGATCTTGGAAGCTGTGTTGAAACGAGGGGGACATACAAGGCGAAAGACACCTGCATCTCTTTTCACACAAGGACATTGTATTTTTAATCCCTGGTCAACCCTGCAGACTTATGTGTGTTTTATAAGTTAGTGTGTGCTTTTATTGTTTGCTGTCTTTGTTTATATTATCAGGTGTCCATTCACAAAGTGCAGGTGAGGGTCTGCATCCCCCTCTATCCCCCCTCCCGACAGGAAGCTCTGATCAGCTGGAGGACGAATTTGGTCCAAAAAGTTTGCAAGGGTGTAAGTCTGGGAGTGGCTGCTCCTTATCTCACATTTACATGAGGGCAAGAGTTATCTACATCAAAGACTTTTCCCTAGCCCTGAGCTAGACGTAGTGGAGCCTAAATAGCAAGGGAGACACCATGCAGTGACCCTGAACTCACTGCTCACCTGTGCTAGGAGCAGTCATTCACAGGTAACCCCACCTCAGGGACGTCCTGGGGAGGGCCATCTGGACTGTGGGAAAGGGGGATTTGATAAAAGGACCCTAAATGGGAGAGGCTGGGTGAATACTGAGCCAGGCTGGTGTTGAGGCAAGACCTCTACCAGCATTCCAGCATTGAAAGACCGGAGGACTTCCACAGATTTCCCTTCCTGGGGAGAGGCTCGCTTGTGCTGTGGTATTTGGGGGGCCTGCCTAAAGCAGGAAGCCTGAGACACAGCGCCCCACCATGCTGTTGGAGAGCATTGGCCAAGCGGCCGGGACCCTCAAGACATTTTACCCAGACAGGAGTCTGCAACATCACCTGGGACTGTTTGGACTGTATTTGCTGGCTACAGACCCTCAGGGACCTCAATGGGTACAGTTACTGGCTTGTGTTCTATGTGATGGACTTATTTTCTACTGTTTTATTGCATAGTTACTAGTCTTAATGTTTTTGATGCAATAAAAGGCAGTTATTGTACCATTCTCTTCTCTTTACCTGTGTGACTGCCGAACCTAGGGCCAAGGGGAGTCTAGTGGGCTCTGTGCCTACCCCCTTGTATCCTGACATCCCCCAACAAAGTGCTAATCAGGCCCGACCCCGCATCGCTTCCAAGATCAGACGAGATTGGACTTGTTCATTTTGGTATGGCCGCAGACGAAGATGTGTGTGCTGTGGGCGCCATTGCAGCCTGTGCACAAGCGAAGAGTTGTTGGCAAGAAATAGTACCCGGTTAAAGGAAGAAAAGAGCCTGCGGCACCTGGAATTCCCGGGTAGTCTCCCAACCAAGTACTAATCAGGCCCGACCCCGCATCGCTTTGTAAGGGTTGAAATGAAGTTATACGTAAAATAACTAGTACTTTATTTTGTATATCTGTATCCATTTTGTTCTCTGAATTAGTACAGCCAGAAATTCAGTTATTTTGTGCATTTAGAACAAATAGAAGGTTATTTGAACAAAACATTTTTTGTTATGACTAAGCTTGTTTAGAGAAACTTTGCAAAACAAAGCCTCATAACAGGCCGTGGCCTATCAAGATAACGATATGACGAGCTTGCGTGTCACGACCCTGACCTCACCTGAGGCTTTTGTGACTTATATGGGGCTCAAGGGGTTAATCACAACAGCCACCTGGTCTGTTCTACAATGACTTATGCCCCTTCTCCCACCCCAAATATGACTTATTACCAATGAACTGCCACCACCAAGGCTATTCACAGGAGGCCTTCTGTTCTCCTTTACCCAAATCAAACACAGTTATGCTTTACCAGAATTATCATCAACCCAGAATGACCTCTTCTGTTACCCGTCAGTAGCGTTTAATAACCAAGCTGGTCTGACACGTGAATCCGTAAGAACACAGAGACATGAACTTATTAATTGATATTTAATATGATAATAATCACAATGCTTAGTTACAGAGAATAACAAAATAAACATACAATATGCACAACAGTTTCTTATAAAATAAAAAGGTGAAAACACAGAAAGACTTACACACGAGAACCGTCTTGGCTGGGACAGGCCAGAGATCAGGGTCACCTCTTCCGTTTGGAAGTCCCATGAAGTGAACCAAACTTACAAATCCATACACACTTTTTAAAGGCCAAACTGCTCCTCTCCAAGTAGCCCCCACCTTTGTGACAGTTTGGGGTTTGGAGAAAATCTTCCGATATCTAGCTTTTATGACCCCACCTAATATACTGATACTTATAGGATAGGGTCATAAACTGACCAGAGCCCTAGCTCGTTCTGGCCCACTACCTTCAAGATATTTCTGTGAATTACCAGATCCTGGCCAAACAGAGGTCACTATATAGTTTAATATTCATTTATACCCCTGATATTCGCTTGTATCCTGACATTGCGGTTAAACCTTATTTTATTGGTTTTTTTGCTAATTAAATTGCTATTTCTTTACTTTTGCTAATTAAATTCCTTAAACTGGTGTATGTGACAATCACCTTATAAAGATCTGTATGTTAAGCTAATAAATCAGAACTCATTGGAAGATCCATCTACGCTTGTGTCTGAATCTGACTTCTCCGCTGGCTGTCTTATAGTAAAGTATCCTGACAGAATGAAGATCCTTGTAAGACCCTCTCCGTGGAAGGTCTAGGTGGGGGGGGACACCTCCAACATTTCTTGGTGCCGAAAACCCGTGAAAGCCAGCAATTAAATTGAGGAATGCCTCAGCTTTTGAGTCTCTCAACAACTGCCAACTACGATAAACCGCGGTAAGTGACAACTTGATAAGCGATTTCTGCCAATTGTTACTTGACGTATTTGGTATTTGTGGTAAGATTCTTAATGTATTACTCAGTTTGATTCAAGCGCTTTCCTGAAAGCCTATGTCTCCTTCTGTCAGGAATAAGGCATGATGAATGATTATGAATATCATGTATTTGTAACTTGTGCAATTGTTTTAGTGTCAATATTCAGTCTAATTCTTATGTATTGTCTTAGAGAAGGCATTAAGAGGTTCATGACCAAACGTATCTGTTATGATACTTGTGATTCTGTTTTATGGCTGCTAAAGTGGAAATAGACAGTGATAGTGATTGTGATTTAGACACCCCATATGGGTGCAGGTGTTGCAATGGTAGTCTGAAATGGTATGTTCAAGGTATTAACCTACACAATATAGTGTTCATATGTAAAACTGAAAAAGGTAATTTTGGATTTGTGAAAATGCAAGGACATATTGATAAGGTGTGGGGACATGTGAAGGGCAGAATAAGGGGAATTTTGACAACAGGGTTCCAAGGGTGGTGTGCGTCAGACAGGGGCAGAAAGATTCTTTTGTCCACACTCCATATGTTTTAAGGCTATAGTGGAACAAGTAATAGAGGACAGTGAGGAATCACAACGTAGATAGCATGCGGATAGTTACTGACGTAGTAGATAACTAAAACACAGAGGTAAACTGTAGAAACAGAAACCCATTCTCCATTGATAGTCTGATATTTGGCCCAGTGGGGTAAAATAATATATTGTCACTGGGAAGGCAGAATGAGAACCTCTAATAGTAAGGGTGGACGCACCCCTATTCAAATAGTCAGTGAAGAAGTGGGTCCACATGCCGTGCAAGGAATAGAGAAGATTTTGAGAAGAGGACAATTTCTACCTGAAGGACAATTTGACTCCAAGAAATGGAAGGAGTTCAGGAATAATAATATGGACTGGCTGAAAAGAAAGAGGAAGGCAGATGTTGCCCACATATGGGTCAGTGTGGGTGAAAGAGTGGAACAGGAGATGAGAGTAAGAGAAAGGCGGAGGAAGAGGACAGATGCCGCAGTATATGCCTCACTACCCAACACCCGCCACCTACCACAGCACCCCAAGAATCAGATGAGTCTGATGATGAAGAGGAAGGACAAAGTGCCCCCACCGGAAGGACAAAGTGCCCCGCCGGAAAGACAACCCAAAGTAAAGTACCCCGTGGTACCGATATGCCCAAACTGCAGTGCATGCATGGGAAAGGGAGGCACCAAATGCCCAAATTGTGACACATCAAAACTACCTACAGAAGTGGCCAGACTGAAACCCTACAACAATCCAGGAAAAAAAGAAGAATCGCCCAGAAGTAATAAAAAACGCAACAGGAAGTGGACCAGAGAAGTAAGGACAATGTTTTACATTGAAAGTGACCCGGATGAAGAAGGCCCTATTCTAATACAACCAGTGAGGACATACGCCTATCTAAACCCAAGAGCGGATCAACAGATACCAGCTGACCAAGAGAGACATCCAGGGACTGGGACTGGTCACCCAGTTTGTACAAGACAAGCAGTCACCAAGAGTCAGTCCCGGAGGATTATCACAGCTGTGACAACCAGAGAGACCGTGTTACCCAGTGCAATCCTGGACGGGTGGTAGGGGACCCCAACCAACCTGCACACTCTGTGGGCAAGGACCATACCAACGCCGATAGGCTCTCCAGACGAGAAGAGGACCCCAAGCCACGCAGGCCACCAGGACAGGACGTCGGCCACTATTCCTCCGCCAAGGGGGGGTTGGCCATATGCCCCACAAGCTGAAACTGCTGAGACACAGGGCTAAAAAGTGGGGGAGGTATGTGATGAAATGAAGGGGACATACAATGCGACAGACACCTACACCACATTTCACACAAGGACATTGTACTTTTCATCCCTGGTCCACCCTGCAGACTTATGTGTGTTTTATAAGTTAGTGTGTGTCTTTATTGTTTGCTGTGTTTGTTCATATTATCCAGTGTCCATTCACAAAGTGCAGGTGAGGGTCTGCATCCTCCCCTATCCCCCTTCCCGACAGGAAGCTCTGATCAGCTGGAGGACGAATTTGGTTCAAAAAGCTTGAAAGGGGTCTGGGAGTGGCTGCTCCTTACCTCACATTTACATGAGGGCAAGGGTTATCTACATCAAAGATTTTTCCCTAGCCCTGAGCTAGACGTAGTGGAGCCTAAACAGCAGGGGAGACACCATGCAGTGACCCTGGACTCACTGGTCACCTGTGCAAGGAGCAGACAATCACAGGTAACCCCACCTCCGGGATGTCCTGGGGAGGGCCATCTTGACTGTGGGAAAGGGGGTTTTGATAAAAGGACCCTAAATGGGAGAGGCTGGGTGAATACTGAGCCAGGCTGGTGTTGAGGTAAGACCTTTACCAGCATTCCAGCATTGAAAGACCGGTGGAATTCCACAGATTTCCATTCCTGGGGAGAGGCTCACTGGTGCTGTGGTATTTGGGGGGGCCTGCCTAAAGCAGGGAGCCTGAGACACAGCGCCACAGAGCATTGGCCAAGCGGCCGGGACCCTCAAGACTTTTACCCAGACAGGAGTCTGCAACATCACCTGGGACTGGTTGGACTGTATTTGCTGGCTACAGAGTCTTAGGGACCTCAATGGGTACAGTTACTGGCTTGTGTACTATGTGATGGACTTATTTTCTACGGTTTTATTGCTTAATTACTAGTCTTATTGTTTTTGATGCAATAAAAGGCAGTTATTGTACCATTCTCTCCTCTTTACCTGTGTAACTGCCGAACCTAGGGCCAAAGGGAGTCTAATGAGCTCTGTGCCTAACCCCTTGTATCCTGACATCCCCAAATCAAGTACTAATCAGACCCAACCCCGCAGAGAAGATTGGGCATGTTCAGGTTGGTATGGCCGCAGTCGAAGATGTGTGTGCTGTGGGCGGAATTGCAGCCTGTGCACAAGCGAAGAGTTGTTGGCAAGATATAGTCCCCAGTTAAAGGAAGAAAAGAGCCTGCGGCACCTGGTATTCCCCCAACAAAGTTCTAATCAGGCCCAAATCCGCATCGCTTCCAAGATCGGGTGTGTTCAGGGTGGTATGGCCGAAGGCGAAGATGTGCGTGCGGTGGGTGGCATTGCAGCTTTTGCACAAGCGAAGAGTTGTTGGCAAGACATAGTCCCTAGTTAAAGGAAGAAAAGTGCCTGCAGCACCTGGTATTCCCAGGTTGTTTCCCAACCAAGTACTAATCAGGCTCGACCCCGCATTGCTTCCAAAATCAGGCGTGTTCAGGGTGGCATGGCCGCAGGCAAAGATGTGCATGCTGGGGGCGGCATTGCAGCCTGTGCACAAGCGAAGAGTTGTTAGTAAGAAATAGTTCCCGGTTAAATGAAGAAAAGAGCCTACGGCACCTGGCATTCCCGGTAGTCTCCCAAACAAGTACTATTCAGGCCCGACCCCGCATCACTTCCAAGATCAGACGAGGTTGGGCGTGGTCAGGGTGGTATGGCCGCAGGCAAAGATGTGCGTGTTCAGGGTGGAATGGCCACAGGCGAAGATGTGCGTGCTGGGGACGGCATTGCAGCTAGTGCACAAGCAAAGAGTTGTTGGCAAGAAATTGTCCCCGGTTAAATAGCTATTTCCTCCTGATGAAACTACTACTTAATAGAGAAACGCGTTGAGGTTTTTAATTGACACAACAGCACTGATCTCTCCTAACATATTGTTTGGAACTTTTATTTGTAATTCCATGGTGCCAATCTAAATGTGAAGAACTGAGTGTTTTCCTGTGACGGCCACAGACTGGGCGCAGCCCACACTGCAAATTAAGTGATTCCAGAGACTGGGACTTAAGTTAGGACACGAACAGTAACCCACTAAGGCAGTAAAATACGGCACTACTTTGAACTTCACTGGCTAACGATCCAACAATGCCGCCTGCAGTCAGCCAGTAAGGAATCCACCTGCCGACAAGTACAGCTGATGAACGCAGCGGTACTGTGGGAGCTGAATATCTCGTTTTGACTTCATAGAGCCCTGCTGTAACAGCCGCCGGCCGTGCCGGCATTGTGTGGTTTGAACTACCCATTATCACCATCTACAGTCCGACTATTGAGTCTTCTGCCTGCCCACTAAAGAAATCAACGGACGCTGTCAAAGTACAACATTTAGTCCTGTGGAGACACTATTTCTGCGATCTCCACAATTGAAGCAACAGATAAGTACTGCTCTTAACTATATCTATACAGCTGTCTGCTATCTATTTGTTTTAAACTTATCTAATCAGCACTACATCAACCTATATTGGGCTAATATTGTCAGCATACTCACCACACTTTGGAACTCTGAGAGAACTTTTCCATCTACATTGGGCCAATATTGTCAGCATTTCCCTTTAACTCTGGAACTCTGTGAGAAAGTATAATTTATAGTTCTACCATCTGGATACAGTTCTTACAATTGATGAACCAAGAACGGTTACTGTTACAGTTTATTACATACTTTCCATCTCAATATTCAATCTATCTCTGTGTGATATTTAGCTTAATCACTAGCTGCCTGATCAACAGCTAGTTTTCTTTTGATTTTCAAAGGTACCAAACAATTGACTATAAGCATTAGAATCAGTTGTCTGTTGTGTTTTAATAATGGTTTGTTACAAATTGTTTTTCTGAATTTTTATATTTATTTGAACATTTATTCTGATAAAACTAGTTAATAAGCCTTTATAGCGCTCTGCATCCTTTTCTAGTTTTTACATTTTTCCAAGGGAATTATCCTCCCTGCATGAGCTGCTGCATTGGCTTAACTATACGGGTATTTCTTAAGTCTACTGCTAGCACCACTAGCACTCCAGTATATGTGTTTTAATTTTTAAAGTACTAATCAGGCCCGACCCCGCTTTGCACCTGCGACCTTAGCAAAGAAGCAAGCTTGATACCATTTTTTCCAAGAAGATTGCAGTGCTATTTGTTGCAACCATAGTTATAATTTGGCCGTTGCATGCTAGCGTTTGAGGGTTGCAATATTTTAGAGTTTTATTGGTTCTTTTGTATTGGTTGGATGGTTTTGTTGCTTGTTAGTTATAATTGTGTGCAGATGTTGGAACCCTGATTTCTTAGTTCAGGTGAGGCTGCCGAAGTCGTGTGGCTGCCTTAGGGTCTAGATTTAAAGTAGATAGTTTTAAGTGGAGTTAGAATTCTTGTAGCTATTTGGAGTTACACCGGAGTTAAACAGGAGGAAAACAGAGGCAATAACTTAATCTTTGCTTTTATAGACTGGTTTACATTCACACTAAAGAAAACAATACTACTTATCAATACAATAAAACAAAAACAATACCCTGCAACCACCTGCTATGATATTATTGATTGTCCTCTATAACCATTCTGATATTATTTATGCTTTTTATTCCTTTATGTTTGCCACGAACACTTCAATAGCCATACAATGGCTACTGCAAAAGATTTCTTTCTTACAGTGTATTTTTAAAAAATACACCTTTCCAGCTAACAATGATATCCAACTCTTTACATTTCTTTTCACATCATGGAGGTGATTCAGAGTTGCACTTTCTCCTTTTTTTAAGTATAGACCTGAGCAATACCATGTTAAATTGCAAGGGGAGGCAGATTTAAATTGTAAAACCAGAATTAAAATTAGGAGGTGAAGTTTCTTAGCTCAACTCTATTTTATAGAATAAACATAAAGCTACGCAGTATTTTAGTTTAAATGTAAAAGTTATGTATTTTCCCTGAATGAAAATTTAAAAAAATTAATTAAGACCCCTTACTTTGAAAAATGGTTTAGCCAAGCTGGACACCTGCACCTTAAAAAAAGGTGTAAGTGCATCTCTGAATCAGCCCCCATAACCCAAACTCTGCATCCTTTACATTCTATAATATTTCTATTAGCACAGCTCTACTTTAAACTGCACAAATTTAAACATAACAACACATTTTATATCTTAAAGTCTTCTTAATAACATCTTCTAATGGTCAAAATACAAATAATCCGATATCACATTATCTTCTGCAACAGGCTTCGTCAACATGTGGCTCTTCAGGTGTTCGGAAACCTTGTTCAATCCCCACAAGCATAGTAAATACCTGACAAAAGTATACTGGGGGCTAGTGTTTCATAATACCTGAAAAGCCACAGCTTTGCAAAGCCTGCTCTTCTATAGCTTTCTCTTCTACTTCTGTTAGCTGGGAAGATATCTAAAAATCTGGGTCATAATTCCATCTCTCTAACAAATTATTCATTCTGGCCTACATGAAAATATGATAATGCCTTTCTTTTAAGTGTCTTTATTAACCTATAAACTTATTGGAGCTATTACCATTTTGTGTAGCATTGTTTTTAAGCATGCCAAGGGGTGTTAGCACATGCAAGCTCTTTTGAAAGTTTTAACAGGGGCCTTAGGTGTGTTACCTTTACTATGTCTCAATGTATACTTAACACGTAACACATAAAGGTCTTGACATTGCTTAACGTGTCTAACTACAGTATTTTCATTTAAATATAGAATGATGTATGGCAGCAACGTGTAATGTTATCATGATTCTGTAGCAGGGTACTGCAGTCCACGTTTCCCCTGCAGCATTCCTTCTTCCTAGGCATCCTAGGTGATTACCTCACAGCTGAGATGCCCTAGCTGAGGATTTGACTGTGTATGTTCAGCAGCTAATGTGGATGTGGTTTTCCCCTTAAATAGCTATCACCTCCTTACTAATTATAGCATCCTGTTCGCCTGCTGTTCTGATTCTGTTGCCTGCATTTTGTGTGCCCTGGTCCTGCAAGCCTACGGTGTCTTCCAAGTTTTTGATATGTTACTCTTATCTTGTTGCCTCTCTCTCTCTCTCTCCCTGGTTGTGAGTGTATCATTGCTGTGTGCAGCGTGATTGCCCGTGTGTCATTATCCCCTAGTGGATAGCAGTCTTGTGTATTCTGTATTCCTGTGCCTTACCATCTGCACTCATCTTGTACTGCTTAATACCTGTGCTTCTCCATCAGCACTTTTCTGTTTACAGTGTTCCTTCCATCTGCACTCTAGTCTTGTGCTGCTTATTTCCATGGTAGCTCTGATATACTATCTCTAAGCCTTCCTGTGTTCTGTTCTCCAGTCCTGAGCTGGCAGTTTTATGTATCTGATTCTCAGCCCAATCTACAGTACCTTACCTCTGTCAGGGTATAGGGTTACCTTCACGTTAGTAGGCCTCGATCCACGGCTAGCTGGAGAGTTACAAATACAGACACTGAGACAAGCACAGTATCCAACACAGCTCTGACAAGAACAATGGCAAAGTGCCTTTATTATACATCATCATACAACAAATTGACTTGGTTCTGCTCGTTAAAAGTAAGTATTACTAGGTGGGAACTGTTAATTTCTAGGGGTGGGCTTATTTATAAGCGTTAGAGCTTTCTCAGCAAATAATGTGTCTTATCTCGCAACTAGTTTTTTCCAGTTCTTGTTTACGAGAAACTGTACTTGCAGTTAGCCTTGGACCGGGTGCTTACCTTTACTCTACATACAAGCTCTAACACTGTCACAGAATAAGCTGATCAACCTTAAAATTTCAAAATCAATGCACGTATCAACACACAACCATGGCCTGACCTCACACCTCTGGACACAGTACTGCAGTATACCAGGGGTCATGACCTGCTGGGTGTCCTGCAGGCCAGACTATTCCCACCATCAGGGACTCTAGCAAAGAACAGGCACCAGTTAGACTCCACACTTTGGAAAGCAGGACTCCATGATATTACTAGTTAATGGCAGTGTTGCTGGGGCATTTTCTCTCCTTTGCTTCTGTACAAATGATCTCTGCCTTTCATTTAACTGTAGATAGATAGACAGATAGATAGATAGATAGATTAAATATTAAATATGAGGGCATAAGTCATTCATATTGATGTTAATCAGTGTATCGATTGCTGTTTTTGAATAGACAAGGTTTCAAATAAGGACATGAAAATAGGACTGAACCCATTCATGCATACGGTTGAAATGAATGTATTTTATAAAGTAACAGTAATATTAATACACAGTGATATTATGGTATCAAATCAGAACACAAGTGATTAATTTCACATTAAAAGTGTTTGCCTCCAAGGGAAATGACATTCCAAATACCAGTCAGGTAGGGTGTGATAGTATCTATACACAGGTGGCCGGTTTGATGGTGACAATTTTAGATGGAGGACCCCTGGATCAGCCTGTAGTATGTTTTTCCACTTTAATTTCGAATGTGACTCCAAATCCAGACCTCCATGGGTTAATAAATTTGATTTCCATTGATAATTTTTGTGTGATTTTGTTGTCAGCACATTCAACTATGTAAAGAACAAAGTATTTAATAAACATATTTCATTCATTCAGATCTAGGATGTGTTATTTTAGTGTTCCCTTTATTTTTTCAGCAGTGTACTTCAACAATACATAGATAGTAAATTCGTTCTAAGTAAAAGTCTCTGCACTTACAAGTGCATAAGCAGTAAAATTTAAACAATACTTAATTAAATATTAATTTAGCTTTCACTCTATTAAAACAGTAAAGAGCTTTCCTGAGACTTTTTAACTGTTACATATTGTAAACTTTTGCATAGTTATGCTTCATTAAATATGTTGTAAATGTTTTCCCCCCAAAAAATTATATATACATTTCTCCTGACTAACTTCAAACTTAGCATAGCATAAAGAGGTAATTAAGTAAGCTGTCTGTACCATCTTTGCAGGCAGGTGTCAGAAGAAGCAGGACAGCACCAACATGGTCATTTGACTGCAGCTGTTTAAGAGTGCTGATCTCACAAAAGGTCTTCTGCCATTGAAAGATTGGTGCTAAAAATCACTGATGCATCTTGACTAAAAGATTATGAAAAGGAGATTATATAATGAGAGCAAGTGAAAAAATAACATTACTATCCTAATTTTCCCTCAGCCCTCTTTACACAATCACATATTGTACTCTTTTTAAGGAAAAAAATGTTATATTTGTTTATTTTGTGATTCATTTCTCAAGACTTTTATATCATGCAATTTGAAGTCTCAATCATTTAATGTGATTTAATATGACACAAATTAAAATACATAGACAATGAAAATAGAGTTGATTATAACCTTGCTATGAATTTATTTTGAATTACAAATTTGAAACTGCATAATCATTTCACACTATAAGGTGTGCATAACAGAGCTGCTGACTGCCTCTCACTACCTGTGAGAAATAGGTAAGATGACAGTAATGTAAGACAAGCAAATTTGCTTGCATTTCTTACATCTACCCAGGGTTAACCTATAAAATCAGTATATTTAGGAAATGAAAATCAGAGCATAAGGAGAAAAACCTGCACACCTTAGACAGCTATTGCCCTAGTGCAAATGCATTTCCATTCACCACAACCAACCTACTTGTGATGTTATTAGAAGCACAAGAAGCAGCATAATCATCAGAACATATATCATTAGCCTCATTCCAGGCAAACTGTAAACTCATGATTTATGATTTTGCTTTCATCAATCATGGTCATCAAAAGTGTTTATGTACAATTCTTCCCCTAGAAAGCCAGGTCAATTCCATATGCTATTTGCAAATAAAAATGTAAATATTTTTAAAATATTTTAATGTCATAAAAAAATCTCACTATTTTACATGTTCTTTTTTAGAGGGACAGAGTGAAAGCGAATCCTACACATTATGCCATTGTTTGTAAAGCATGGATTCACTTTGTCTGCTGGCTCTTCTTTTTTATTTTAAAACGGCCTTAATTCATCTTTTGGAAAACTTCACTTATGCCTTTATTTTTTCATTTTTGGAATACACAGAGTTGTGGTTACTATGGTGTTAGGGAACAGCTCACAAGTGCCAAATTCCATCCCCTTTTATGGATAAAACTGGTGACATCTTAAATATAGAATTGTTTTAGAAATGTTACTTAACACCCTGTATTGTAAATTTCGAATAATCTCAGGCACGAGGTAACCACGGCAATCAAAAATTGGAAACTGTGACCAGAGCCACACATCTACCCATCTGCTAATACTGCTGGGAAAAATCTCACAGCTGCACAATGCCAGCATCAGTATCACACTGCTAAGAATTTATCTTTCTAGTTTTAGCAGATATGTCAAGTATAGATGCTGTGAGGAGACTCCTGGAAAAATAACAGTGGTCATTTAGCCAGTCAAATCACAATAATTAATATAGGTAAGTAAATGAAGAGTTTTGTAAAAAGGGCTTAACTAGAGATACAGACAGACACTAACTAAGGACCGGATCCAGATTTAAGATCATCAGGTGATTTACGCACGCAAGGTGCGTAAATCACCTGACTGAACTGGAGGGCGCATGCCAGATGTTACGCTAGGATTACTATAGTAATCCTAGCGTTTAAACAATCGGACGGAATTTTGTTCCGTCCGAGCCCATTTGTGTGCAAATGGGCTGTGCTTCCCTTCCGCCCGCTTTAGCATGCAAAGTATATAGTGTGGGAGGGGGCTCCCACACTGTAGCGGATCAGCGGTCATACGGACCGCTGATCTGCCCGTCGCAGTTAAGGCACGCTTATGGCAGCGTAAGCTGCCATAAAGCCTGCACGACAGAGGGGAGTGACAGGGGGTGTGCACTCCCCTCTGTCTCGTGTAATTTCAGACCCCCGCACGCACGGAAAGCACGCGGGGGTCTGGATCCGGTCCCAAGTCTCAAGGGAGGCCCTCATTATCCCATTTGGTGAATAGCAAAATGTGCAGCCTAAGCAGCTGGGGAAGTTGAGAAGAGAGAACAAAGATTCAAGGACAACAGAAAAGGTAAGTGAAATTAGAGGAAAAAACAAAGAATGGCCAGGATCTGAATGCCTGGAGACATGCTAGACAAATGCTAGAGGGTGAAACAATGGATGCAGATATAGAAGAAGGGTGGCTGGAGCCATACAAGGGGATAGAAGGAACACCTACCCAACCCCAGAGATTGCAGTGTGCACTAATTGGACATAAAGGAAAGATTCAATATTAACAACATCCCAATTTATCATAAGTTTATTCAGGCCTTTAAGAAATATAGTCAACCTCAGAAACATGATAATGGAGCTTTATCTTGCAAAGCATAAGGCCTTGACGGTTGCTGGTGGCTTATCATATATTTAAAATCTGTGCAACGGACATTTCTGCCTTCTATTTACAGATAAAGTCTAGTCAGAGTATAGTCTGTTACTGGTTAATGGCAGTGTTTACCCCTGCCTTTCACGCACCTGTTTGCATTTACCTGTAAATTGATCTGAGCAACTTCCATTTTGTGTGAAAGCATAAGGAGGCTAAAAGGATTATAAGAGCTGCAAAGGTACAAATGGAGGTAAAAATGTCCCACTCGGTAGAAAAATTAACAGAAGCTTCTTTAGGTATATACATGAAAGAAGCAAAGCTAAAGAAGCATTGTAAGACTAAAAGTGAATAGTGGAAGTCTTATCAAGGGTAACAGGGCTGTGCTAGATCATCATAATTATTTGTGTTTAAAAAAAACCTGAAGATAGCAAATGTAATTCCCCTGTAGAAAAGTGGGAAAAAATTGACATCTATTGACTAGAGAAAATTATATAGTACTTGGGAATTTAAATCAGCGTTACTTGGTTAATCCAATCTGCCCATTTGTTTGCTTTTTCATTTTTTTTTATCTGTGATCCAATTTTACATTGTTTAGCCTTTTATGGATGGTACAATAAAATACATCAATGAAATCATATCAAATCATAAATTACAAAATAAAAAAAACATTTTATGCTATACTAAGAATTAAAAAAAATAAACTGGTAAATGTGCAATTCAAACAATTTGTACAATACTGTTGATATTAAAAAAGTATGCTATAAATTAATTTCTACAACTTACAATAAAATGGATTGTATACTTATCAAGTAAATCACATTCTAAAGCATAGGTATGCTCTTATCTCTCCTTGATATGATTTATCATTAAATTTACATGGACAAACCACAAAAAAAAAATTTGTTGAGTTCTATATATTGTAGGAAAAACATATAGTAAACATTATACAAAAAGTGTTCTTATTACAAACCTGATATAGAGCTTCTAGCACTTCCTAATCTTCAGCTATTTATGATCTTTTGTTTGCCTATACCGCCTTTTTGAAGCTTACATTTGTATGATGTAAATGTATTACTACTGGCCAATATTACATTAACAAATTACTTACCTGTTCATAAATTACAATAAAGTCCAATGCAAAATGAGAATGAAGATTTAGGCATTTTTATTTTTGACATACCCAACAATGAGTTTGGTGTTAACACAACCAGAGGTTAAACAGTCTTTATTACCATGATAGAATTGAAACGAAGAGCCCATCATATGGAAGAACAGTCTTTAAATAAAATGGTTCCATTCATTATATCCACTCTGCTGCTGGAAATACATGAAATACCAGATGCAAGCTGTGCAGAGTTAAACACCGCACTGTGCCCATGACTTCAAAGCAAGTGACAACAAATAAAAACTCCTCCAGTTGCAAAGTAACGTGCAAGTTCAAGTTCATGATGATTGTTGATTATCCCTCAGTAGGAATGAGGGAGGCATGCCAGTAGCACCAACCTTCTCCTGAAAGTGCTGGAAGAGGCTTCAATGGTTTCATTTCTCACCAGTCATTTAGGAGAGAATTAAGTAAGAGCACAGGAAGCATCTGAGCAATCCACAAGAGTTCATCATATGTCTAGGATGACATTACTACAAATATTTTCGCACTACATAACTTAATATTCCACCATGCCTATAGAATGAGACCTCTGCTTCGTTATTAAAGGCAGCAATCACCCTGAATACCTTCCCATTATTGGTCTGAAAAAAAATATATAAACAAAAATACAAAAGTTTAATGTTAACAAACTTACTTAGGAGCATACAATTGATAACAGACCTTTATCTGAATTGTTCATAGTATTCTATATACAACTAACCACCAATTTAAAAAACACTTAAGACAAAAATGTTACTTAAAAAAAATAATAATAATTCAACGTAACTGGTGAACTGGTTGTGAAAAATTATAAATTTCTATG
This sequence comes from Limnodynastes dumerilii, assembly GCA_011038615.1. NCBI lineage: Eukaryota > Metazoa > Chordata > Amphibia > Anura > Limnodynastidae > Limnodynastes > Limnodynastes dumerilii. The sequence continues at coordinate 20,237 of WWET01005910.1, forward strand.
AGAATTTTGTCTCTGCATATTTCTACAACATATAACTTCCTGGCAGTAGGGGGCGCTGATTAACTTCTGAAGGTGACGTCAGGAACAGTAGAGCTGTACAGTACAGCTCTACTGTTCTTGCCGTCACCTTCTGAAGAAAATCAGCGCCCACTACTG
>WWET01005910.1:21560-32859 GCA_011038615.1 Limnodynastes dumerilii
CACCACAGGGTCTCCCTCTCAATCTCAAAAAGGCCCAAGCACTTGGGTGGTATGGCCCTTCTGGATTTATGGCTATATTACATCGCAACGCAGCAGTCTCATTTAATACCGTGGGTTTCAGATGAGAGACAGGGTCAGTTGGGACTATTATTAAAGCAAACACGGGACACCCTTACATTTCTTGCTATCTGCAAAAAAACACAAAAAAATTTCCCCCCTTAGCTAATCAGGCATTGATAATATGGGAGTTAACAAAGAAGATGTTAGAGGACATGTTAAATCCTGCCACCCTTTTGTGGCGTAGCATAGCCTTTCCTGAACTGAGAACTCTTCCTGGGAGAGCAATAAGGTGAGAGGCAGGGATCCTGACTGTGAGGCAGGTGTATGAGGAAGGTTATATTCATAGTTTCATGACCCTTAGTATTAAATACGCGCTCCCTAATAGCCATTTTTACAGATATTGCAGCTTAGGCACGCCTGAGAGACACAGTTGGGTAGGGGCCCAATTGCGCTGCAACCATCTACTACACTGAGGCTTGTTTCCTCTGAGGAAGATCAACGGCCTATATCATTTCTTTACTCCTTACTGGGAGGGATTGCTTGGGCTGCGGACATTCCTCATCTGCAAGCAAAATAGGAAAGCAACAGGGGGACTGTCTCAGACAAAGAGTAGTCTCAGGCTCTCACTAGCTCCAAATACGCCACTTACTGCATTAGGTTTTGTCAAATCCACTTTTTCATTTTGCATACATAGGGCATACCTTTCCCCACAGAGACTACATAATATGGGAGCACGAGCAAACTCCAGATGTGTTAGATGTAGTTGTGAGGAAGCAAATTTTTGGCACCTGATATGGGATTGTCCTGTGACTCAAGCCTTTTTTGGTAAAGTCTGTGATGGTGTATTGGAGACTGTCTCAGGACTCCCATCTCTGAATCCAAAGACCTTTATTTTTGGAATAAACTTGGAAGAGGAGCGATCGCTTCTAGTTTAACTATGTTTTGATACTTACCTCTCTGGCCTTTGTCATTCTTGCTAGGCTATGGCTGGCTAAAGAACCACCCTCCTTTCGCAGCTGGGTGAGTCTTGTGCACAGCACCATGAAAAGTTTCTATATTCTAAAAGGAAAGCTCTGCACATTTTATTTTATAAGATAGGGTCACCTTGGAGTGAGTCATAGTTTGTACTGGGTGGGGGTGAGTTGAAGGCAATAGACCCGAATACTACAGACCCAATACCTATGATCTAGCTTCACAAATAAATGTATGAAGTATTTAATTACATACATACATAGTCTAGTTGAATTAACCTGTTGTGCCTTTCACCTGAATATTCTTAAAAGCAATATAATGCACCTGTAACTGGGTATTACATAAGAGTGGATGGTTTTGTTATTTAAATACAGGTTATAGATGATGATGATTACAACCTGTCACACAAGTGATAAAACTATCTTCTGTCACACACCTTTTAATTATAAATTAGTACTTATTCTACATTACAAGCCTGTACCATGTATATGGAAACATGTTTATTAACCTGTTCTGGTTATTATATAATGGTATTTATTATATGATGTATCAGTACCTTGAACCTGTTTAGTAAGGGAGGGTGGCCAAGAGATGGGTTCTCTTATGTTATAAGTTGTATGCCTTATGTAGTTATTTGTATTTCTGTGTTTGAAAATTAAAAAACAAACTCAATTTAAAAAAGTATCTTAACTGCTGTAGTCTGGTAGCCAGTAAATATACACTTTTGTTATGTGATGTTCTTGATTACTCCAAAATTACTGTTATCCAATATATAGGCAAACTTCTTGAAGAACATTAACATATGTTACAGAAGTTATCATTTGGTCTGCTGGTCCTGCCTCTTAAATCTTAAACAGGTATGTTGCAGAGGCTTTGAAAAAGCTAGCCACAAAACACAACAGTAAAATATCATAGAAGGAGCCTATTAATGAAGTTGTTGGTGTTTAGTCTCGTTAAAAAAAAAAGTTTCTAATACAATGAACTTTTCAATTCCAGTGCGCCCAACTTCAAAGAATATTCAAGCCATTAAAGTTCATCACTTGGAACACCTTAATGGTGAACTAACTGGGCATATGACAACAAAAGAAAAAAAATCAAAGGTAGAAAATTGTTTAAATGAGCTTGAGGTGCATGATTCTAGAAAATATGACAGGGGGCTTTATTCAGGAATTGTAACCAGTATTATAAACAGTGAAAATAATACTAATGTTATTGAGAAAGATGGAGTTGGCCTACAAGTTATTTATGAAATATTCTATACCAAAACCAAGATAATAAGAAAAAATTATCCTTCAACTGTAATGAATTCCCAATGGGAATTGTGATTAATGTAAATTACCACATACTGGAATGTGAATTACAAAGTGTTTCTTTTTAAAAATTTGTTTTCCATAAACAAAAAAACATGGCTACACATTAAAATACTTTTACACTGCTATAAGACATGAGTAAAACTTTGAGAACCTGGACTTTACACAGAGCAGAATTTCATGTTTGCTAAAGGTCATATAAAACTAGGTTATTTAAACGTTAATGCAAGTTACCATTAATAAACTTAAGGTTTTATTGGTTAGGCAACTATAAATTTGCAATTCTTTTATATAATTTTTAAATTTGTCTTATTTTCTCAGTAAATAAAATAAATTTCACATAAATTTCTTTTGCCGTTGATAGCCATGCATACACTTGCTATGTCACTTTGTACCATGGAATGACCAAAATGCGAAAAAAAGACCCACCTTGACTTCCACATTTCCTCCAGGAACCAGGCTGGTGGGAATAGATATACAATACTGCTCTTTTCCAGAAAGGCCGAGTGATTCCGAATTTTCCCCAGGAAGAAACTGAAAAGGAGCAATGCCTATTCCTACCAACTGGTCCTTATGAATTTTCTCATAGCTTTCAGCAATCACAGCACGGACACCCTGAAATATGACACAGATTATGAATATTATAGATGAATCTCTAACATTCATGATGCTGCAGGTTTGAAAAGTACATTCAAATTAAAAATAGGTTGAGAGCACTGTCAAAAATAATAGAGCCATATTCCAGGAATTGATAAAAGATCACAATAGATACAGTTTTAGTCTTGGAAGGGTGTATTATCTCCTACGTATATTACTTGGAGTTGAGAACTAAAACTTTTATACAACCCTAGCCTGTCTTGTGTTAAACCCAGCTACTTGACTCAACACTCTATAACCATTAGTTCTGATTTAAATTAAGAGGTCCGTAAGCAGCCACAGTAACTAGCAAAAGATGAAAAACAGTTATGGGTGCATGTAGAGACTATTATGGAAGTAGTGTAATCGGCAAGCTTCTGGGGGCTGGGAACGTATGTAGCAAAGTTAGAATGTTTGCTTAACTTTCCTAGATAATATTACTATTCTGTCAGAAAAATAATAGGATTTATTGTTGCTCACCGTTAAATCTGTTTCTCAGAGATCATCTGGAGGACACTGCTACAATGGGTTGGTAGAGGCACAATGGAGCTGGGCACTAAAAAGTTAAAATACTGAGGAGAGAAGATCCTCCCCTCTCCAACCCCCACTGAAACTGAAACTCAGTTTCATAATAACAAAGCCGAGGAGAGAAGGAAGTACAGCAGAAGGAAGGACAGAGATAGAATTCAAAACCAAACCACTACTGAGCGTTAGAGAGATCTAGCAGTGTCCGGCAGATGATCTACAAGAAACTGATTTAACGGTGAGTAACAATAAATCCCACTTTCTTTAACACTCATCTGGGGGGACACAGCTGATATAAAATTAATCCTATAGGTGGGAGCGCTCAGTTGAATATGGTCATAAAACTTTTCTTCAAAAGGAAGCATCCTGGGAAGCAAAAACCTGAAACTTAAAACATTTTGTGAAAGTGTGGATGGAGGACCAGGCAGCTGCCCGACACAGCTGCAGCAAGACTGTTTGGTAGCTGGTCACCCTCATTTATGAGCCTCGTAAAGGACCAACAGAGATTCAGTTTTTACTAAACTGAGCCGTTCTATCCATGTAGATCCTGAAGGCTCCAGCAACATCTAAAGAAATAAGATTATCTTAGACATCTGAAGAGGAACTTGAAGGAAGGAAAGCATGAAGAACAATTGGCAGAGCGAATTTCCACTAAAAATACACTGAAAGAGCAGAAACGTGCACCTTAAGTGACCCAAGCAAATACCTGACTTAAAAACCCCCTGAAGGATCTTCAGATATCTTGCAAAGCAAAAAGAAAGTATTGAGACCCTCCCGTTCACATTAACCAACGTAAGTACGCCAAACCCTGTAATACATTTTTGCATACACAGGTTTGCAGGCTCTGAGCATGGTCTGAACAGGTTCAGACAAACCTCTAGATCTTAAGATTTGGGATTCAAGAGTCACGCCATCAAATTCAAATGATGAAAGTTTTAGTGTAGGAACGGGCCCTAAGAAAGACGGTCTGGATGAAGAGGAAGTTTCCAACCGGGATCTACTGCTAGATTGAGAATGTCAAGACCTTCCTGGCCAACTGGGAGCTACTAGGATTAGCAGCACGCCCTGCTGTTTTACTCTTTTTAGTAACCTTGGTAAAATTGCAATGGCGGGGAGGGGGGAGCCTAAGACTGATCCACAGGTCTAACATGCATCCACAAATGCCGCTTGAGGATCTCTGGATCTTGTGATTCTTCCTAGAAGAATGGCCTGTATGCTAAGAAAGCATTACTCCCAATTGTCGATCCCTGGAATATTAACAGCAGTGATTGCAGGAACATGCCTTTCGGCCCATGAGAAGATGCGTTCTGTCTCCCTCGTTGTCTGAGAACTCCTTATTCTGCCCTGCCTTCTAATATAAACAACTGCTGTTGTGTTGTCTGACAGGATACACCGAGGATGTCCCACTAGCCACGATTGGGATGCTAACAGTGCTCTGTGAATTGCTCTGAGCTCCAGAACATTTATTGACAGGCTGGACTCTTTTTGAGACCAACGACCTTGGAGACTTAGGTGAAGGTTAACTACTCCCAAACCGAAGACTGGCATCCAATGTCAGCAGAACATAGTTTGTTATTGCAAAAGGACGACCAAACAACAAATGGTCCTTGCAAAGCCACCAAATCAGAGACACTCTTGTTTCCCTGGATAGATGATTTCTCTGGGCCAAATTTAAATGTTTAATATCCCACTGAGACAAAATATTCAACTAGAACTTCCTGGACCGGAACCTCGCAAAGGGAACACCATCTTCCCCAGAAGTCTCATATATAGAAGGGTAGAAGGAACTGTCTTTAACAGAAGCAAAGGAGTTAGATTCTGAAGGGATGAGATTTTTTCTAAAGAAAGAAAAATTCTTTGAAGCCTTGTGTGAAAGACAAGCCCTAGAAAAATCATATGTTGAGCTGGATACAAGCTGGACTTTTTTCTGTTGATATACCAGCCGTGAGCCTGGAAAATCAGCATTGCAATTCACAAGCATTCCTGAAGAATCTGCTTGGACTGAGCTTTCAGAAGTAAGTTGTCAAGGTAAGGAACGATATTAATTCCCATCAATCTCAGATGGCTGACCATTACCCCCATGACATTCGTAAAAATCCTGGGCACAGTCGCCAGAGCGAAGGGCAATGGTAATGGTTGTCCTGGATGGTAAATCTTAGGAAAGCTTGACTTTCTTTTGCTATAGTGACATGCAAATATGCATCCTGAATATCTACTGAAGTTAAATATTCTTAAGCTTCCATTCCTTTCCTAATGGACCAAAAGGGACTCCATCTTAAATTTGGGCACCTGCAGCCTGGAATTCAGGGATTTCATATGTAAAAGTGGACAAAAGCAACAGTCGGACTTTTTCACCAGAAACAGATTGGAGTAAAGACCTCTCCATCTTTGGGAGTGGGGAACTGGAAAGATAACTTCTTGCAATAGCAGAGTCTGAATGAACAGGCCCAAGGCCAACCTTATGTCCTCTTGTAGAGGCAGTCCTGTAGAAAATTATCTGTGAGAAACTCTTCCTTCGAATATTGGAGCATAAACCTGCTGAATCAGTTAAGATCCAAGCACTTGTGGTGGAAACTCTCCAAACATCCACAAAACGCAGCAGATGAGCTCCCACTCGCTTCAACGTAAAGAACTGAGGACTGTCATGAACTCTGTTTCTCCACCAGTTTAGGAGCCTGACGCTTGAAAGTCCATGCTTGACGACCCTTAAAGGATGACTTACGCTGCCCCTGCTAACCCTGTTGACATCTGGTATAATTAGACTGACCCCTAAACGAAGATCTAAAAGAGACAAATCTATAACCAGAATAAGGGGGACGTTTGGGTTTTGGAGGGTTGACAGAAAAGAAAAGTACTCTTACCACCTGTAGCTTGAGCAATAATCTTATCTAATTCTGTACCGAACAGAACTAAACCGCCAAAAGGAAAGGATTCTAGAGCTTTTTTAGAGTTAGAATTTGCTTGCCAGGAGCGTAGTCACAAAATCCTCCTACTTACTACTGATAAAGCAGAAGCCTTAGAAGAAGAAGCATCAGTAATATAACCTACTGCTTCTTTAATATGTTCTCCCAAAAGAGTGAGTTCTTCTAAAGGAGAACCGCCATGCAAACCCTGAATGAGCAGTTGAGACCATTTTTCCATGGTGTTGGCTACCCAAGCACAAAACAAAAAAGAGCAATAAACCAGAAGCTGTATACAACAATTTTAAAATAGGTGTCACACTTATATCCTAATTGTCCTTTAAAATTGCCATCTCCCGGACAGTGTTGAAAGTGTAGCTATTGAGGCATCCACCCTTGGGGTTGTTCCTATTTAGAAGCCTCTTCTGTTTGTAAAGAATAATAAAGGGAGAAGCTTTTGGGAACAGTAAACCGCTTATCCTGTTTACTTCAGGATTCCTGGATTATTTCCTGCAGCTGAAGAGAAGGAAAGGTAAATACCTTCTTTTTACTTTTAAAGAGGGAAACCCCCTGTGGAGAGTTATCATGGTCCAAAATATTTAGGCATTGATGGACTGCTAAGACTAAATCCTCAATGCCCTGAGGTGAAAAGGAATCCTCCTGTAAGAAAGGATCCTCCGTATCGGACATTAACATAGTCAGATGAATAAGCCTATGAATCCCAGCGCTCCAGAAAGAGGGCTGGGTGAGAGGAACTGTGTTTATGTGGCTTGGGGTCTGAACTAGTTATTATTGGCTCAGCCCCTCAACTGAATTCGGAAAGTCCTGGGCCTGAACTGGAACAGGTTGGTCAGGGAGTACTGTTAACACAGAAGGTGATTCAACACTCACTGCCCTAGAAGACATTACGCAGGAGAGGCCTGCCACAGCAACTGCAAGACACCTGGCCCAAGCCGGCTCCTCCATAGTGGACAGAGTTGACACCAGCTGTCGCCATTCAAAGGGTCCATGTCACACACTGTGAACAGGGCACCCTAGCCCTGCCATCCACTGGGAAACTTTGCTAGACATCTAGAACATGTAAAAAACTAAGCTGACTTTCCTGAGGTAGAACTCGATCCCTCATCAGACATAACTGGAAGGAGAATTCACAGCAATTAACAGCAACATTTTGAAAAAAAATCCCAATGGAGAGGAGCTGTCCCAAATACTTAATTTTATGAGGGAAAAACTCCACACAGCTAGTTGTGTGAAAAATGACAGGATTTTAAGGCGTTTAAGCCAGCAGTAGGAAAAAACCGTCAAAGAGAAGGTTAAACCATTGTAAGAAAATGGCAGGGAAAAAAACCTCAACCTCTGGACCCCAGTGTTAATAACTCCCACCCAGTCAATTAAGATAGGCACCCCTTTGTAAAAATACGGTTAGGACCCACAGCTATCAGTAAGAGGAGGGCAAGGTCCTAATTCCACCGCCTTTGGAATGCCACCTCCCAGTGAGCCTAGCCTGGACAGGGGGCTCAGTGTGGTATTTTCCGGTGGTGGCCGCCATCTTAGAAAAAGTCTGATACTAGTACTGACTTTCGAGGGGGCAGGCTGAGATTAATAAAGATGTCCAGCCTGTCCCCCCAGCCACCAGAGGACACATACTTTGAAGGGGAGGCCTCAAGAGAGAGAATAGAGTTTGAAAAGACTCTGCTCCCCTCCTGCAGCTGTCGTTTGCAGTCATCGCTAGTGAGAGAACCAATGCTGCAGTCACAGCACCAGCTCTCTCACAAAATGGCAGCTATAGCAAAAAAATATAAAAAAGTAAAAAATCAATGAAAATAAGCATAGAAGCTGCATGTAGCTCCCTAAAAAAGCACTCAATTCCTGAGGCACTTGAAATAATCTGAGGATTCAGTGGGGGTTGAAGAGAGGAGGAGCTTCGCTCAACAGTATTTTAACTGTCAAGTGCCCAACTACGGGGTGCTTCTACCAACCAATTGTAGCAGTGTCCCCCAGATGAGTGTTAGAGAAAATGTAATTCTTCCCACCTTGGATAACAATCAGCATACATTTCAATTCATGGCAGCAGTTGGAAACTTACCAATAGAAATGGTCCTTTGGCTGCCCAGTCTCTTGAATTTCCAGACCCATATTTTTTCCCAGCAATAATAATAAGTGGAATATCTGCTTTCTGGTAACGTTCTGCAGCTTCAAATACATCCAACTGAAACAAACAAACAAAAAATACAGCTATTTTGACAATTTAGACATCTAGAAGTTTATCAATATAACAAATCAAGAGCGGCTGTTTGGAGGAACCATTTGAAGACTAACAAGGTCTCTGTATGACAATACTTTTTTTTTTTGTACTTGACGATGAAGACAACGTTAGGAAGACCTAATAATTATTGGAAACAACTGTCATTACTAAAGTTATTGGAACATATGAAACTAAAAACTACAGATAAAGTGCTTTCTAATATAAACTCTAATATGATATTAAATGCAATATCTATGATGTCAGACCCTATGAAGCTTAGACACATTTCTATTTCAAGATATTCTAGAGCAGTGCTTCTAAACCTTTTTTTTTTTTTTTTTTTTTTCAGACCATCAGTTACTCCCAATGGAATCATGTCAAGTACCACTTTGAATATCATGTACAGTGCATCCGGAAAGAATTCACAGCACTTTTCCCACATTTTGTTATATTGCAGCCGTATTCCAAAATGGAATAAATTCATTTTTACCCTCAAAATTCCACACACAATACCCCATAATGACAACGTTCTAAAAATTTAGGATTTCTGCCAATTTATTACGCATCAAAAACTTAGAAGTCACATGTACATAAGTATTCACAGCCTTTGCCATGAAGCTCAAAATTGAGCTCAGGTGCATCCTGTTTCCCTTGATCATCCTTGAGACGTTCCTACAGCTTAATTGGAGTCCACCTGTGGTAAATTCTGTTGATTGGACATGATTTGGAAAGGCATACACCTGTCTATATAAGGTCCCACACTTGACATGCATGTCAGAGCAGAAACCAAGCATGAAGTCAAAGGAATTGTCTGTAGACCTCCGAGGCAGGATTATCTCGAGGCACAAATCTGGGGAAGGGTACAGAAAAATTTGCTGTTTTTTTCTGAAGGTCCCAACGAGTACAGTAACAGTTCTGCCAGGACTCTTCCTAGAGCTGGCTGACCGTCTAAACTGAGCGATCGGGGGAGAAGGGCCCTAGTCAGGGAGGTGATCAAAGAACCCGATGGTCACTCTGTCAGAGCTACAGCATTCCTCTGTGGAGAGAGGAGAACCTTCCAGAAGGACAACCATTCCTGCAGCAATCCACCAATCAGGCCTGTATGGTAGAGTGGCCAGACCAAAGCCACTCCTTAGTAAAAAGCACATGGTAGCCCATCTGGAGTTTTCCAAAATGCACCTGCAGGGCTCTCTGACTATGAGAAACAAAATTCTCTGGTCTGATAAGACAAAGACTGAGCTCTATGGTTTGAATGCCAGGTGTTATGTTTGGAGGAAACCAGGCACCGTTCAACACCAGCCCAATACCATCCCTACAGTGAAGCATGGTGGTGGCAGCATCATACTGTGGGGATGTTTTTCAGTGGCAGGAACTGGGAGACTAGTCAAGATAGAAAAATGAATGCAGCAATGTACAGAGAAATCCTGCTCCATAGCGCTCAACCTCAGATTGGGGAAACGGTTCAACTTTCAGAAGGACCACGACCCTAAGCACACAGTCAAGATATCACAGGAGTGGCTTCAGGACAACTCTGTGAATGTCCTTGAGTGGCCCAGCCAGAGCCCAGACTGGAGAAATCTAAAATAGGCTGTGCACCGACGCTTCTTATCCAACCTGATGGAGCTTGAGAGGTGCTGCAAAGAAGAATAGGCAAAACTGCCCAAAGATAGGTGTGCCAAGCTTGTGGCATCATATTCAGAAAGACTTGAGGCTGTAATTGCTGCCAAAGGTGCATCAACATAGTATTGAGCAAAGGCTATGAATACTTATGTACATGTGATCTTTGTTTTTTGATTTTAAAAAAATTAGCAAAAAAATCGCCCAAAAACTTTTTCACGTTGTCATTATGGGTTATATTGTGTGTAGAATTTTGAGGGGAAAAAATGAATTTATTCCGTTTTGAAATAAGGCTATACCATAAAAAAAAGGTGGTAAAAGTGAAGCGCTGGGAATACTTTCCGGATGCACTGTAGATACATACCCATGCCCTATACATATCATTTCAGGGTTTTTGTTGTTTTAGATTACATATTTTGTAGTTATCTTAAGGTGCATTTTGTAGATATGCCAATTAGCCCCCAAAATATCAAGATATTTTATAAATTATGTCCTTGGCCATTTGTTATCATATTTCCTTACAACCCTGACCAGTTGAACTGAGTACCACCTGACAATGGTCCAAGTACCACCAGTTGAGAATCCCTGTTCTAGAGTGTATTACATTACTTACCATTTGTCCTGTGGGAAAATGGATGGTTTTTGGCCCCATTTTCCCAATGAGCTTATTAAAAAGTTTCATGTTTGCAAATGTGCCTCTAGTCATCACAGCATCATTGCCTCTGCGAGCTCCATACGAGTTAAACTCCCTGGGTACAAGGCTACAGAAAAAACAATGTAAACAGAAAGGCTATAAACAGAAAAGTGCAATTTGGCAAGCTGATTAAAAAATGTTGAGCAGTTACCTCTTTTGAAGTAAGTACTTGGCAGCTGGGCTTGTACGAGTGATGCTTCCGGCAGGGGAAATGTGGTCAGTAGTAACAGAATCGCCTAAATAAAGTAGCACATGGGCTTTCTCAATTGGTTGAAGTGTAGTTGGGACCTTACTCTGAAAAAGATAAAAAAAAATAAAAAAAATGTATATATATATTTAT
>WWET01005910.1:52740-65572 GCA_011038615.1 Limnodynastes dumerilii
GACAAGTGATGAAATTCACTCCCTATTAATATCCTCACCATCCTCAACCTGCCCTGTGGACCCTATTCCCTCACACCTTCTCAAACACCTCTCTCCCACTGCCTGCTCCCATCTAGCCCACCTTTTCAACCTTTCCCTCTCATCTGGTATCTTTCCTTCATCTTTTAAGCATGCCCTCCTATTCTCAAAAACCCTAATCTGGACCATACATCCCTCTCCAACTACCGACCTATATCCCTTCTCCCATTCGACTCCAAACTCCTTGAGCGCTTAGTCTACCAACATCTCATCAGCTACCTTACTGCCAACTCTCTCCTGGACCCCCTCCAATCTGGTTTCCGGCCCCTCCATTCCACTGAGACTGCCCTTACCAAACAGGCCAATGATCTGATATCTGCCAAATCCAAGGGAAACTACTCCATCCTCATCCTTCTTGATCTGTCAGATGCTTTTGACAGCATTGACCATCCTCTTTTGCTTCAAACCCTCTGCTTTTTTGGTCTCGCTGACACTGCTCTGTCTCTTCATCCCCTCAAGTTTGCTGCCTAGGTGTCATCCTTGACTCCTCAATTTCATTAATACCACACATTCGTGCCTGCTCTCATTCTTGTTGTTTCCACCTACACAACATTGAACGCATCAGTTCCTTCCTCATTAATTAAGCTACTAAAACCTTCATCCACTCTTTAGTCATACCACTCTTTAGTCATATCACCTCAACTACTGTAACCTCCTCCTCATAGGTCTCCCGCTCACCCATCTTGCCCCCCTTCAATCCATACTCATTGCTGCTTCCAGGCTCATCTTCCTCTCACGCCGCTCTACCTCGGCCTTTCCTTTAGGTCAAACCTTTCTCTGGCTTCCTGTCTGCTTCAGACCTCTCTTTAAACTCCTTACCCTTAACTTTAAGGCCATCTCCTCATCCACTGCTCCCTACCTCTCTTACCTCATCAATATGCACACCCCTTCCTGCCCTCTTTGTTCTGCTAATCAGCGCTGTCTAAACTCTTTACTGATCACTACATCTCACGCCGTATCCAGGACTTCTCCTGTGCTGCACCTCTGCACTGGAATTACCTCCCTTCTTCAGTCAGACTCTCCCCCACATTGCAGGTCTTCAAGCGTTCACTCAAAATGCACCTGTTCAGGCTAGCCTACCCCTCCTCCGCTTAACATCCTCACTGCATCCTTCATTTATCCCTTCTCTTTTTCCCCCTCTCCTCCGCTCACACCAGCAGTCCACTTCCTTCCCCCTCCTTATGTCTTCTGTAAGTTCTTCCCTCCCACATAGTGTTAGCTCACGTGAGCAGGGCTCTCTATCATAGTATTATTCCTTTCTTCACCATTCCCCACTCCCTTCGTACCCTCCCACCCTCTTCTACCCTTTTACCCCATCCCCAACTGGCAGCTTCCTCTCAACCTCTCACAGCGCTCTATCCCCTACTCCCTGATCTTCTAAGCTTGACACCTCGCATTTTTGCCTTGCATTCTGTGTTTGCTTCACTTTATTGTATTTTTGTGATATTTTTATAGTCATTGTATATAATACACACTATGCTGTCCATCCCCACCCTGTTTGTCTGTACTGTATTTTCTACGGCGCTGTGGACATCTTGTGGTGCCTTTTAAAACAATAATAATAATAATAATAATAATAATGGAAAGGGCCGAGAGGCCCAACGAAATTGGTTGAAGGACGAGAGGGAGTGAGAGGGATAAGCAAACAGGCTCTGCCTTGCACCCAATTCCAACTCCAATGGGTACTAGAACAAAACTGAGTCTGAGGTGGTTGAAGAGGAGAGGAACTTCTCCTTCAATAGGTTAACGGTACAAATTGTGTCTAGCCATTAAATTGGACAAGTGTTTTTCATAGATTGGGTGTTTAGCTGCGGACTTAATGGGAGCTGGATCTGAAGAGGATTGAATAAGTGTACCCAGCTTTACTGTAGGAGGCAAAATGAATATAAAAAATACATTAAAATACTTTATACATTTGAAAATACTCCTGAAACTAAATGAGCAACAAATCTCATCTTTCCTTCCAGAATGAATTCTCTGTAAAATAAACCTGTTTGTTGTAAGACATTTTATTACCTGCAGTTAACATAACAGATGGGTTACAGTTGTTGGTACAGCTGATCACAGCAGTGGTAAGGACACAGCCATGAGACAATAAATATTCTGAGTTTCCATATTTCACAGCAAGTTCTATTTTTTGCTTTTCTGCTGGGATTTGGAATCCTCTCAAAACCACCTGAAAACAACACACATAAAAGTAATTATAAAAAATAAAAAAACCTTGTAATAATTTTATCATCATTCGTACACAAATTATTAAACATTCCATTAGATTCAAAGCCTCCCCTCAAACTTGCCCTTAAAGGGACAGAAGCCCAATGTGCAGTGTAAACAACTAAACATCACAAGTTCAGCCCCCTACCACACTGCACCCCCACCTACCCATTGTACATAGCAGCAGTGCTTACAGGTCCATGTTGATAGCGTAAATAAAATAATGAGATTTGTGGATGATCTCCATATTTTAACAATATCAGATAAAAGGTCGAGTCTGCAAGATTTAATAATCAAAGTTGGCAGTTGAGAGCATGAGCTTATATGTGGTCAGAGATGTAGGAACAGATACAAAGACTTAATTTTGCTGCGTTCAGGTCAAGGAACACATCGCAAATGAACTTCCAACACCAATACTCTACGTTTAAATTTCCAACTCATGCAAACTGAAAACGATGTTGAAAAAGAAGTCTGGATTGGTACACAGTATGATAGCATGCTTATACCTACATTAAAATACTAAGCCACACATGATTGCAAGCATAATACAGCCCCCCCAACAGAAGCAGTCTGAAGTTTGTATTGAGAAGATTAAGATCAGATTAGGTTGCATGGATGCCTTTTCTTGCACAAAATGCAAAGAGAGGATTTTGGTGCTTACCGATAAGTCCATCTGGGGGACACTATGCACAATGGGTGGATAGGGCCTTGTCAGGAGTGGGCACTAAACAGTTATAAGCTTTTGAGTTTGCTGGCAACTACTCCCTACAACACAAGCTGAAGTCAGTAACTTTTTGGAAAGCCATAAAGGAACTCAGACAAGTCCACGGCCCTACGTAACACACAACAGAACTGAACAGACAAACATCTGAGAAGATGAATCCCAAAAGGAAAAGCATAACAAAGGAAAAGAGTTTAATTATAACTCTAACTAGAGAGCTGAATAAGGGAGGGAAGCCCACTGTTCCCCACATGGCCTCAGAGTATAAATACCAAAATCCTCTTTTCTCTTTTATCTCATCTGGGGGACACTGCACGATGGGGACGTCGTAAAGCCATACTTAAGGGAGGGAGATCGAAGGCAAAGCGGATTGGAGGACCGTTTTACTGAATTCAGCATCCCAAGATGTGAACATCTGAAATCTATAGAATTTAGTAAAGGCGTGGACCTCTACTGTAGAATAACGCATTTGTGATTGTGGGCCTGATCCAGCGAGAAACAGACCGCTTAGAAGCTAGCCACCCTCTTCTAAAAATAGATAACAAAAAGAGTCTGTCTTACTATTACCCGCTGTCTGCTGAATTTAAGACTTTAGATTCTTCACCATATCCAGATTTCCCAGCAGAGTCTGCCCTTCAGTGTAACTGGAAACTGGGATGACGATCTCCAGACTTAGATGGAATCTTGAGACCACCTTAGGTTATCTTCAAAGAAAAACTTAAGGTTCACCAAAGATAAGGGTTCAAAAGGGTCAAAATGGAGTAACTGGAGCAACATAGGGAGGCTGAATCCAATTGCACCAGACTAGCCTCAAAGAATTCAAGGAGATGAGGCAAACTGAATCTTGAAGTGTGAGCCTGTTTTACTTTACATCATTGAATATACTTCCTCCAAATCCTATAATAGTGGGAAACCGATTCTGGCTTATGAGCCCTCATCATGGTCTAAATAACCATATGTTAAATAACCCTTAACAGCAACACCGTTAAAACCAGACGATGATAGAAGGAGCCCTGGTTCTAACATATCTTCTGATAGACAGACACCAGCCTTGACCCTTTGCAGTCTGTAGAAAATCTGAAAACCATGCCCTCCTGGGCCAGCATGGTGCTATTAGAATAACTGGACAACCCTCTGCTTTTATCCGTTTGAGAACCCTGTGGATTAAAAAGGGAAAAATACATAACCCAGTCTGAAGTTGGACAGTGTGGTGAGTAAATCTACTCCTACCGCTAGAGTGTCTCTTGTACTGGCTATGAAACCTGGAACATTTTGGTTGTGACGAGACACAATCAGATCCAGATCTGGAAGTCCCAAATTTTGGACTATCTGAGAGCATACTCCCTGATTCAGGGCCCATTCTCCCGGATGCAGAGTCTCACGACTTAGAAGTCTGCCTCTACATATTAAACACCTAGGATGGTATCTGCAAAGCTTGCCGTAAGGTGACTTTTTGCCCAGAACAGAAAGCACACTGTTTTTCTCATGGCTAAAGAACTTTTGGTGACTCCCTGACTTGCCATAGCGTTGTCAGACTGCACCCTCATCGGTGTTCCCTGGATAAAAGGATGGACTTCTTACAGAGCACTAAGGATGGCCCTTAGTTCAAGAATGTTTATGGGTTAGAGAGTTTCCTTGAAGGTGTTCATTCAGAATCACCATTCCCCAACCTTCTAAGATGGCATCTGTCATCAAGATGGTCCACTGTAGTGGAGAAAAGGATCTACTGACCAACAGATTGAGAGGAATAAATTGCCACTGAAGGGAATGGCGAACTTTGAGAAGGGCACATGCAGAGAAGGAACCTTGCTCTAGGGAAGTAACACACATTGCTGACAGGTGTCGAAGATCGTCCCTAAGCACATCATAAACTGGCTATAGAGTAGATTTGACTTGGCCAGATTAAGAATCCACCCATCCTCTACACCTGGCAGGTTGTTTCCAGATGGCGCCATAAGATCTCATGATATGGAGCCTTGAGAACGTCATCTAAATAAAGAATGATTGTAATTCCTTGAGAACGCAAAAGAGTCGCTATGATCGCCATGATTTTTGTTAAGACTCTGGGAGCTGTGCCTATCCAAATGAAAAGGCCTGGAATGGATAGTGTCTTCCAAAGATCGCAACCCTCATTAGGGAATGATAACTCTCCAAAATTGATATGTGTCCTTAAAATCTGTGAGGGCTAAGAATTCCTGCCTCATTCCCGCTATGAATAAATGGAGGGATTCAATCCACAATCTTGGGATCCAAATGCAAGTGTTCAGGCCTTTGAAATTTAGAAATTTAGGATGAGGTGTAAGGAGCCGTCGGCCTGGAGACCAAAAATAAATTTGAATAGAAGCTTTTTGTTTTTTGCAGGCTAGGAACTGCAAAAATTACATTTCAAGCAAAGATTATTCATGAGCGTTAACAACTGAGCTCTGACAGCTTGATCGCGAGGTGAAGGAGAAAGAAGAAAACTGTAATACCTTTGGAAATGATCACCTGAACCCACCAGTCTTCGGTGGAACACAGCCACTTGTCCAAAAAGAAAAGGAGCCTTCCCCCGACCTTCTCCGTAGAAGGAAGCGGACAGACAGACATGCTGTGGGCTTTTGCTTCCAGGATAGCTTGCCTCATCTCGCACTTTCTTCCCTGAAAAAAGCACAAAAGCACTTCTCACTGCTTTGCGAAAGGATCTGAATTGGGATCTTGTAGTTCCTCTCTGGGAGAAGGATGGCAAAAAATTACAGATTACCTGTTAATGTGGTTTCGTTAACTCCTCCATGGCAGCACCACTAAGGGGTTAACTTCCCACAATTGGAGCCAGATTTACTAAGCTGCGGGTTTGGAAAAGTGGAGATGTTGCCCATAGCAACCAAGATATTAGTGAAAGTGAAAGCTCCTGAGTCTTAACTTCATATGCGCAAAATAAATATAATGGACCAACATGAAAATCTACCATATTAGGGTGGGGATCTAAGTGTTGCCATGGAGGAGTAAATGAGACCACATTAACAGGTAATCTGCAATTTCATTTTCCTCCCCATAGCAGCACCACTACGGGGTTAATACACCGGTTGGGCTAACCAATAATAGAACTAAAATAGTTTAACATACTATATAACTGCACTAAGGATTTTCCTCCCAAACTTTGCGTCCACAGAGGAATCCACATCCACTCTATAGTGCCTTGAGAACGTATGGGCTAATTGAGAAAGAATGAATTCTTTCTCCGCCCCCGATGCCGCGATTCCTCTCATTAAATGCGCCTTTAAACTCTTAGGGGATTCTACACCTCTTATCTTATAAGCCTCCAAAATGCAACATCTGATCCACCTTACGATATAAGGCTTTGAAGCCACTAATCTTTATTCTTACACTCCATAGGTTGTTTCAATTTTCTAAAAGCTGCTGTTTTGTCTAGGTACAACAGAAGAATCCTAACTAGAGCTAACTTACAGTTTTTCTTCCGTCCCATTTTTTGGGATTGGGGCATAGAGATGGCAAGAAAATTTCTTGGTTCAAGTGGAAGTTCGTTGCAACCTTTGGTAGGAACTCAGGGTTTGTATGCAGCACTACTTTACTTTGAAGAAAGTTCATGTAAGGTTCCTCTGACCATAACACCTGTACTTCTGAAACTCTTCTGGCCAAAGTTAGCTACCAGAAACACAGTTTTCCAAGTAAGAAATTTTAACAATGTCTCTCCAGAAGTCCAAAATTTAAATCCCATCCGGTCTGAAAATAGGTCTTACCTTATTGCCTGCCTCTACAAACCTTATGATACATCTATTACTTGCCAGTTGTGTATCAAGGATAGCATTCAGTGTGAAAATCTGTACCTTAATGGAACTGGTATTCAACTCTTTATCAAGGCTAGCCTGTAAGAAAATTACAGGTATATTCCACAGTTCTTGTCCCGTTTCTCTGGATCAAAACAGAAATATTTACCAAATTCTATAGTATGTGCCTGATGTAGATTTCTTTCTTGCCTTCAGGAGAGTATTTATTACCTTGTCAGAGAAACCTTTATTTATTAACTTTTTGATCTCAAAAGCCATGTCGTTCATTTCATACTTTCTGTGTCTGGGTGATACATAGACCCGTTTCAGTAATTTCTTTGACACAATCGGTCTCCAAGGCCTGTCGATCAACAGGTGCAGCACTTTGGGAAACCATGGTCTCTTGGGTCAGTAGGGCAGGACTGCTATCACTGTGGTGTCTTCCTGCTGTATCTTGTTTAGAAGCCTGGGAATGATTGGGATAGGAGGGAACACATACACTAGCTGGAAGTTCCAGCTTACTGATAGAGCATCTGTTCCCAGACCCGGGAATCCCGGTACCTTGAAAAGAATTTTGGAAGATGTGCATGCTTTCTTGTTGCCATTAAATCCACCTCTGGTGTGCCCCATCTCTCCACTATCTGTCTGAAAGTTTATTTGTCCAGCTCCCACTCCCCTGGGAGATATGCATGCCTACTTTGAAAATCTGCCTAGCAAAGCTCTCAGGCAAGTGAACAGATTCATCAAGGTGCGCCCGTTCAAGATGCAGTGACTAAGGTCTATAGTGACGAATCTTCAGCAAGGAATGTTTTTTGCCAAAAGTATACATGAAAGATGCATACTTGCACATACCCATTGCTAATTGTCACCAAAAATATCTGAGATATAAAATATTTGGAGAGCACTTTCAGTTCAGGACTCATTCAGATTAGCCACCTCCCCCAGTTCAGTAAAGTTTAGTATTTGGCTCCGTTATAGACACAATAAACATGAAACTGGTATTGTCACAGAACAGGGTAAAGAGTATATCAAGAGTATTCACATGTGGACCTCAGCAAGAAGTTGGATGAAAATCCTAGGCATAATGTCATCTGCAATAGACTTGATAAAATGGGAAAGACTACACAAGACGGTTCCAAACACATTTTCTAACACAATGGTCCAAAGATTCAAAAAAACCTGACAGACAGGATAATACTTTAAAGAACATCAAGGAAATACCCTGTATGATGGTCAAATGTGAGAAGACAAGGCAAAATGCCAGTGCGGTAGGCTGGGGTGCCACATGAGAGGTTCAGTTAGCACAAGAGTCCAGACCTACGGCCGTCAGGAGACTTACGCGAGTCGTAACTTTGTTACGTACATCTGTAAGTACGCAAGAGTGGTAAACCCATCATTTACGATGGCGGTATCCCTGACAGATAGGCGGGGATAGCCATGTAAATGATGGGTCGGAGGCAGAAAAGCCCCGTTTGGACATGGTATGTGGCTATAAGGCCGCAGACCTAATCGTAATAACTTAAGGTAGGAATCTGGACACAAGTGTCCAGATTCATCACCATTTGCGGGGAGTACAGGGGGCGTGAACTCACCTGCACGCACATAACGCACGCGAGGATCTGGATCTGGGCCAAGGGCTCTGGGACCCAGAAACAAGCAGCCTACATTCAAATATTAGGGAATGCAGGGCGGTTCAACGGGCATGCCTAGAATTTCAGAACATAGTAAGCATAAGAGGTTCTGGTCATGTCAGACAACAAGGCAGTGGTCTCATATGTCAACAAACAGGGAGGCACAAGAAGCAAGCCTTTGACGTCAGAAAATGGGAATCTTCCATGGTGCACACTCAATAAAAGTTTAGAAAGCAACAGGGTTTCAATGACTTTCCAAAAATCTGATAACCAAGATCACTTCTCCAATTACATAAGTTATATTTTCACCAACCTTTTCACTTAGGCATGCTTGAAAATCCTTCTTCATATCTGTTACAGCTACTCGATCTTGAGGTCTCTTGGGGCCACTCACATATGGTACAATGGTGTTCAAGTTAATTTCTAAGACCTGAAACATGAGTACATTGAAAGATAATAGAAAGTGGTAATGAGTATTATGAGAATAGCGGTTTTCATCTGTACCCACTATTCCTCGTCCCTATATTGGAATATGCCTTCTTTGTATAATAGTAAAGCAAGAAGAATCTCAATGTATAAGTTAGATGTACAGTCAGATGAGTCAGGGCAACTGAATGATAAACATACTTTGTGATTTTGAACTGTTTTGTCAAAGATCTGAAATAATACATGATAATTGTCCAAATCAACAGATAATCGTCTTATTGGCCAATTATCATATGTATAGTTAGCTTTAGAGAAGACAACCAACTTTCAAACATTGTCATTTGTGCATTACCTTGGAATACTCTGGTGTCCTCATAGTATGATCTTCTCTGAGCAGCTTTACAGTTTTCAAGTAGGCCTCAAATATCCTTAGTCTGTGCTCATCAACACCTGATAAGGTAAAGACAAAAGAACAACAAAGATAGTATACTAGATTTTACACAAAAAATTAAAAAAATGTAAAAAAGTAATCGTAATGCATATTTCCTTTGCCTCCACAATGGCAGCCACTCATGGGTTAATTCTCCCTATTGGACTCCACAGGAAAGAATAGCAAGGGTGCTAAACAAGATCGAGAGAGAAAAAGACGGCTGTGATAGCAATTCCGCCTTACTGGCCAAGGCGTCCGTGGTTCCCCAAAGCCATGCAACTATTGATAGACGAACCATGAAAACTACCAGTATCATTCACTCTTCTCAAACAAGGTCGCATGTGCCATCCAAGACCCGAGGCCCTGAACCTGACGGCATGGTTAATGAAGTCAAGAACCTAAAAAGTAAGCGGTTTTCAGCTAGGGTGGTCGACTCTGTAGTATAGAGCTGATGTACTTTCTGGCTTTTATCAGAGTCTGGAAAAGATTTGTCTTCTGGTGCAGAGAGACTAAACACGGACATAATAAAGTATCTACAGTTTTGGAATTCCTGCAGACAGGACTCGATAAGGTGCTTTCTACCAGAACCATTAAGGTACAAGTGTCAGCACTGAGTGCCATGATGGACAGGGCTTGGGCTAAGAACAAATATATAGCCAGATTTATTCAGGCCTCCTCCAGGGGACCTTAATATAGTTTTGGATGTACTAACCATGTCACCTTTTGAGCCCCTGCAGGAGATTCCATTGAAATTGCTGTCCTGGAAAGTGGCATTACTTGTCGCTGTGTCTTCCGCAAGAAGGATATCGGAGATCCAGGCCTTATGGGCAGAGCAACCATTTACGAACTTCTTCCCAGATATAGTCGTATTGCAGACAAATCCAGAGTTCCTGAGTAAGGTGGTCTCATGTTTCCACATATAGAAACATAGAAAGTGACGGCAGATAAGAGCCACATGGCCCATCTAGTCTGCCCATTTGTTTATTCAAAACTATACTGAGCCTAGACACTATTTACCCTCAATTTGGTTTACAATTTAGGATATATTTATACCAAGCATGTTTAAATTGTTCTACTGTATTGGAATCAACCACCTCAGATGGGAGGCTATTCCACTTATCTATCACCCTTTCAGTGAAGTAATTTTTCCGCACATTTCCTTTGAATCTACCACCCTCCAGTTTTTATTCATGCCCTCGTGTTCTATTACACCTTTTCTTTTGAAAAATGGTACCCTCCTCTAGCTGGTCACAACCCTTGATGTATTTGAAAGCTGCTATCATGTCCCCCCTCTCCCTTCTCTGCTCCAAGCTATACATGTTTAGTTCCTCTAGCCTTTCTTGGTATGATTTGATCCAATGGCCATGGACCATTTTAGTTGCTCTTCCTTGCACAGTCTCTAATGTATATATGTCTTTCTGGAAATATGGCCTCCAGAACTGAACACAGTATTCTAGGTGAGGGCGTACCAATGATTTATAAAGGGGCATCACTACTTCTCTCTTTCTGCTACTAATTCCTCTCCCTATGCAACCAAGCATCTGACTTGCCTGTCTCATTGCTTTGTTACATTGATTGGCTACCGTCAAGTTACTGGAAATAATGACTCCATAGCTCCAGTCCTGTGGTGACTTATTCATGTTTAATGTTTGACAGCTTTGATTGCTCAGCTAGTCCATTCAAGCTAACCAATTAAAACAAGAGAAAGCTACTTGGGCCAGATACAACCCCCCTATGTCTTCACAGAGATTATACGGATTTTGGAAACTATCTTAGCTGCACTGGGATGGGAGGCATCCGATTAAGAATAAATAAAACAAATCCAAGAATTAAAAATGGCAAATACCAAAATAATACCTATAGTTAAGCACAGCTATCTATATTAGAAGACGTATTGGCTGTCTGGGTCTTTGGCTTGTCTTAAGATATATCCCAGCTCACTCTCTCAGACGTTCACAGGATCTGCTACGCTCATCTACACTTAACAAATGATCTGATTCCAGGTTACAGGACTTCTCCTGGGCTGCACCAGCTCTCTGGAATAACCTCTCTAGCACCCATTAAGACTTTTCTCTACTCTCCAACACTTCAAGAGCTCCTCTAAAACTCACCACAAGCTTACCAAATTCCTCAACTCCCTCTTAACCTTCATCTACCCAAAATACAACCACTTTGCATATAACCACTGCTGTGTGACTGGATCCGGTTACAGTCCCCGCTACGATGAGCTGCTTTCAGAAATAGAGACAGCCGAATGTTCCTTTTCGACATTTTAGAATTTTTTTTATAACTGGGTGAGTGCGCCGAACCCACCGCTGACAGCTCCGGAGAGGTAAGTAACCTCTTTAGTGTTGGGGGTGGGATCTTTTGGTTAGGCTATACAGAAGGGAGTATTAGAGTCAGGCTAGGGAAAAAGGAGTATTAGGGTCAAGCTAGGGAGAAGGGAGGGTCAGGGTCAGGCTGTGGGGAAGAAAGGGTTAGAATTAGGAGAAGGTTTGGGGCAGTTTTTAGCCTTACATTTCGGAGCACCTTGTTTAGCGCTCTGGTGATCGATTGCTATGCCTCATTGAGGCATAAGAAATGGATATCCCAGCCAGTTCAAAACTGTCTGGGAGAGAACGGCCCCATCGATAATAGGGTCGTTCTTAGAGGAAACACACACCCGACTGGATCATACCGAGCACTTCTACCATACAACCCGGCTGCTCCACTGTGTAATATATAGCACATGCCCTTATCTATCAATCCCCATGATTTATAGTTGTAATATGATGACAAAAACCTATTGATCAATAAATTCGGATCTGCCTATTGAATGCTCGTAGGGTTAACGCTGAAGTCTGCATTGACATCTGTCTCTATTATATTGTAACCATATACATTCAGGATCATTCCGATGTCATTATTATAAATCTCCTTAGGGGCAGTGTCCACACTTAGCAGGTGTTTAGCACATGCATATTTAAACACGTATAATTGGCTCTCCAATCAGTGACACCACATTATCAGGAGCATTATTAGAAAAACAGTCATCCTCACCTATTAATTACAGTCAGTGACAGGCCCACCCACACCCTGTGAAACAAGCAAACACACATCAACATCCCCATAAGAAAATCAAATGACTCTTAATGAACGGCATTCTGGTTTCATGATCTCTGTGAATTCCCCAAACAGAGTTTGTATTCTGTTCCTCACATCTCTCCTCACTCTGGGTTTAGGCTAACAGATGACAGCTGTAGCATTCATGTAATCACAGTTCTGTATCAAAACCTGACAGGTCATTAGAGCAGGGATGGGGGAGAATCAATGGAAGGCATTTCTAACTTTCACACGTCTTTTTTTTTTTCCTGTCTCAGGAGATGGTTTTAATATTTCTGGGCAAAGAGAAGTTTTTAGGAAAGTCCCGCAAATAAAATTACCATCAACATTGCAAGTCATCCCCGGTCGCGGCTAACCTTACCTGTGGCCTAATTTTATTATTTATCAGACAGTCTGCATGGGTGGGTGTGATGGGACATTCTAAAATGGCAACTGTCCTCCATTTTGTATGCTTTCATGTGTACTT
>WWET01005911.1:2385-13835 GCA_011038615.1 Limnodynastes dumerilii
TTCACTGTCCACTGTATATGTATACCTTTACCTATGGCTAGCACATTACCCCAGCCTTTCATGCACCTGTTTGCATTTACCAATAAATTGATTGAGCAACTTCCATTTCGTGTTTATACCTTTACCTTTATCTACATCTCCTGTCATAACAAAATCTATTAGTAAAGCAAAAGTTGATTCAGGTGTCCTTTTCCTAGAGTGCTAGAAAGTGTTGCCAGGACGTAGTGCATTAAAAGTTTCTGTGAAAGTAATAGAGAGCTACATCTATTTATAAAGCCATCTCAAAATCTCTAGTTGCAACCACTCCATTACTTTGGCCGCTGTACACTAAAACAATAATTACTTTTAAATAAAACATATATGTCAAGCTATAGCATTTAAGATGTGAAATGAAAAATGCCTGGTAAGCAAATATATTAACAAACCCAATCATGTCAGTTATGCTTAGCTATAAATAATGTGTGTACTATTTATTTAAGAATTATTTTCATGTAACATGCTTATTGCTGTTTTATTATATGTTTTGTACTGGGTTACAGCAACAAGCTATGATTGATTACAACATCAATCCCAGTCTTTCTACAAATAGCACGATATAAAGGTGTTTTAAGTTTAATCATGCATTAGTTATATCCTTTTTTATCAATCTTTTTGGATGGCAAATAAAATGGCTGGCAGAAAAAAAACATGTGAGTGCAATGACAGCACTCACATCGACAGTGATATAACAGACACCATAAGATCATTTGTATCATTGGCCTGTTGACCAATTGATTTGTGTTATGTCTGCTGGTGCACTATGCCCCTTCACTTGTACAGAGTTCCAAGGACAGGGTCCTACATGAGGCTTTTAGATCTTATTTGGTCACATTTTCCAACGTGTTCCATTATGTTTGACTTAAATGTATCATTATTGGACACAGGTCAATTCAAGTTATGTCATTGCTTATAAAGCGTCTTCAATCTATCCAACGTACCCAAAATTTATGCCCAAAGTTAAGCATCAAGTAAGGCGAGGTTTCCAACTTCTGTAAATGAATATCATGGAGACTGTGATAGCACTATCAAAGTGCTGCAACAAAAGGCGTGTCCTGTGCCACCAAAGGGGAGCTTCATGTACCGAGAAAGGGGTGTTCTGTGAATAGCACCTCCTATGGGTGTGTCTAGCATGGGTGCGGTTTGCGTTACAATGTACCTGTCGCAAGCCCTTTTTGGCCATTACCATGCTTAAAGGACTATTTCATGGGCGCTGCCATCTTGGAATCATCACATGACTTGTTCCAGGCAATCAGAGTCCAGCTCTAGGAATCACATGACCAGGCTATCCAATCTTGGTCATGGGCGGTCTATTTAAACCCAGAGCACTGTATCCACAGTGCCAGAACATTGGCAACTTGGTCATTCAAGGTGCCTGGTTCCTGTTTACTCCTTGGAAAATCTCTGTCTGCAGTCTTCAGCTTGCAGCTATCAGCTTGCAGCAATCAACCTGCAGTAATCAGCCTGATTATCCTAGTCAGCAGTGAACAGTCTGCAGATTACTATTCCAGATTCAGACCTCTGCTGTCTGCAGATTGTTATTCCTGGTCCACTCCAGGTCAAGTCAGGTCCTGTTCCAGTTCATGTCCATTCCTAGTCCAGTCCAGGTCAAGTCAGGTTTAGTCCAGTCCTGGTCACGTCCAGTCCAGTCAAGTCAAGCTTGTTTTGTACACTCCAGTCAAGTTTGTTAAGTCCAATCCAGCCAAGTCTGCCTTTTCCAGTCCAGTCAACCCTTTGCGCACTAACACATGAGCCAATCACATATAAAATCCTCTAGCTTCGAACATCATACTGAAACCCTATCACGTCCCGCGGAACCCAGAGCGGATACCCAACCAAGTCAGTCTGTGATAGTACCGATTTGCGACACATTATTTTCCGGCAAACCTGATGCGGCCTGAATTCAGAGAGTGTGGACACTGCAAGCAATCGTGATCCAATTACTCCAATGGCAACAGGTAAGATTTTCCCCTAGCCCTTATTCTAACCCTCCTCTTCTATTACTCTAATCATAGCCCTCTATGTCCCACAGCCTAACCTTAAACATCCCCTTCTATCTGCCTAACCTTAACCCTTCATGTCCCTAACCTTCCCTTCTCTCATTCTCTCAGCCTAACTCTAACCATTGCAGCTTGTCCCCATATCCCATCACAGCTTGTCCCCGTATCCCACCGCAGCAGGTTTTTAATTAGGGAACAGGTACTTTTTCTAAATAGAGCCCCATTCCCAAATATTTGGAACACAGATATAGCTGTTGGCTGTATCAGTGTCGGAAATTGGCCATTCTGTCTTCTCTAAATTTCTCAATAAAATTGGCAGAATCAATATTTATTGATTGTTATATTGTCATATTATAGTAGTCGGTATTTTTGTGAAGACTGTAAATAGGAGATCTGCTGTCTTCTTCATCTTATAGAAAAGCTGAAAATAGGTGACAATGCAGCTGATTAAAAAAGAACAAGAAGTGATGAAGTACCAGGAGAAGGTCTCCAACACTAACAAAGCGCCATGTTTGAGTATGCACACCATATAAAACTTAGCTTTTAATTTAACAACTAAAATTAGCCAATAGATTAATTAAGTATCCCATAGAATAGGAAAAATAATTTACAAAAAGTGGTGTTTGCAAGCAAGAAAAAGGTTGTATCATAGTAATAAACGCACCACCATAATATGCTGCTGCAAACACTACCACTGAATAGACATAGATAATTGTGGTAGGTGAAATTGTAACATTTATTTATGAAAACACGGTCTGTGTGTTGTTACAATAGTTACCACCAAAAATATTATGAGCCTAGCGAATAAATTGTTACAAATGAACCATAAGACCTTTGAAGACAATACTGACTTTATTGCACAATTTGAGAAATATAAAAAAGATTTGGAAGAGGCGGAGACTGTGATCAGAAATCGCAAGGTTAGAAAATTTCAGAGGGATAAGAGGGATTACAATGACAACATCATTTTTACATGGAAGGAAAATAGGAGGAACTTTAGGAGACACATGGTAACATTCTCTGCCTCTGAAGTAGAGTCCTCAGACAGTGACAATGCGGATAGAACTAGGGAGGGACCATCGTCTTCCAAGGATTTTTTAGAGTCAGGTTCTTACAACACACGCAATCGCCCAAAAAAATCAGGAGAGGTAATAAGAGACAAAAAGGGAGACAAACAGAAAGGAATATTGAAAACCTCCAAGTCACGGAGGGACAAGAAATAGTTGACTCTATGAAAATTATTAATTTATCTACAAGGCAACTCACGCCAATACATGCTAAATTATGAAATAAAGGACTCTCTTTCTCTCCTACCAGTCATATGGACAGGGTAGAATGCGAAAAAGATTTATTTTTGTTTACTAGGAAATTGCTCCTGAAGAAATTCTTCAGGAACAAAGAAAATCGAGACCTTACAGAAACATCAGGCAATG
The DNA here is from genome assembly GCA_011038615.1 of Limnodynastes dumerilii. NCBI lineage: Eukaryota > Metazoa > Chordata > Amphibia > Anura > Limnodynastidae > Limnodynastes > Limnodynastes dumerilii. Next base: position 5,855 of record WWET01005911.1, read on the forward strand.
TCCTGACTATGGAAGAGGAACTAGTTCAGACAAACCTCAGTATGGAAGAGGAACGAGCTCTGTCACAACTCACTATGGAGGAAGAGCGAGCTCTGTCAGATTTACGTTCCTTAGAAACCGAATATTTAGGCCAAACCGCTAAACCCCCATTAAAAAGAAAGTCTACTTTTTGCCCAGACATTTCCATCTGCCCCCCAGTAAAAACATTTATGAACCTGGTCTCTTCTGAATTGGACAAGTTGTTTATACAAACACACAATATTCATATTCCTAATAATCTTTCCAAACAGGAGATGGCGGTTCTACGCGAAATGCGTGAGTGGGATGAGGTAATCAAACCATCAGATAAAGGGGGAAATTTAGTTATTTGGCCTAAACAAATGTATACTAATGAAGCAGCACGGCAATTAAATAACAAAACCTGTTACACTCATGTCTTATTTGATCCAACCGATAAATTTCTTATTGAATATCGTGCATTGATCAGTACAGCACTACGAAATGGCACTATAGGTAAGCGGGATTTCGAGTATCTTTTGGTCGACTTTCCCAGGGTGGCCACGTTTTACCTACTCCCGAAAATACATAAGAATGACACACAACCGCCTGGACGGCCAATTGTTTCGGGAGTGGGCTGCTTAACGGAGGCCGCCAGTGGGTATGTCGACTATTTTCTTCGAGACATGGTGACTAACTTACAATCACATGTCCGAGATACTCCTGACATTCTGTCTAAATTAATTAACATCCCCATTAACCCTGATTATTGGTTAGTGACACTGGACATTGAAGCACTCTATACCTGTATAAGCCATAGCTTGGGTATAGAGGCAATTGAATACTACTTACATCAGTACAATCAGTACACTTCTGAATTTCAAGAATTTTTGGTGGAATTGCTAGGATTTGTCTTACGTCGCAACTACTTTGTGTTTGATGGTAGATTTTATGTCCAAGCCCAGGGGACGGCGATGGGAACTGTATGTGCTCCTACCTATGCCAACCTGTTTTTGGGCTGGTGGGAGGAGCTGGTCATTTACCAACTTGACCAATTTCGTTCCCACGTCGTCCTCTGGGCTCGCTATATTGATGACATTTTCCTAGTCTGGAATAACACTTACGAAACTTTATTGGAGTTCATCACAACTCTAAACTCTAATATTTTGAATATCACTGTCACTTACGAGGCTAGCCAAGAGTCTGTCAATTTTTTGGACATAATCATCAAGCGCACACCAGATAACCATTTAGCGACTGATATGTTTCGCAAAAAAACTGCGACTAATACCATTCTCCACCAATCCAGTGCCCACCTACCTTCCACTGTGCGCAATATTCCGAAAGGTGAATATTTGCGTACTAAACGTAATTGTTCCTCATTCCCAGATTTTAAACAACGAGCTGATGAATTGCGTATCCGTCTCTTACAGAGAGGATACAGTAAACGTCATGTCAGAAGAGCATATAACTCAGTAGTACATCTAAATCGAATGGACCTTCTCAAACCAAAAATGAGAGAATCAAGCTTTGAGACAACTAGATTTGTTGGACAATTTTGCAGGGAATGGAGGGACATCCAAAAGATACTTAATCGCCACTTACCTATCCTTCAAGCCGATGAGGATTTGAAGGAAATTTGTGGGGACCATATACAAATGAGCTGGCGCAGATCCAAAAATCTGAAAGATCATCTAGTTCGCAGCCATTTTCAGAGCATAGCTCCTAAAAAACCTTCCACATCAGGATCTTATCCATGCGGACACTGCAGAATCTGTCGGCACATGTGTCCGACTCAGACCTTTACCGACAGGTTTGGCGCTGCCCATTCTATCCAGGGCTTTATTAATTGTTCCACAGTAGGAGCAGTGTATTGTATCACATGCCCGTGTGGCAAAGTATACATTGGTCAAACCAAGCGGGCACTTAAAATACGCATAGCGGAACATTTGGGCAACATACGCAATGCCAGTGCGGACTTGGCCAAGTTTAAACCACTCACGAGTATTGCTCGCCATTATGCTGCTCATCATCATAGCAACATAAATGGCACTACGGTTTTTGGTTTATGGAAATTACAAAAAGACAATCGCAGAGGTGATAGGGTCCGGATTCTATTACAAAAAGAATCATCATTCATTTTCCTTTTGGATACACTATTTCCAAAGGGGTTAAATGAAAAAAACGAATTTTCTTCGTTTTTATAAATAACTTATCTTGTGGAGTGCACATGTGGTTGTCATCCACAAGTTAATCTTGCTGAGTAAAGTCGCTGCTGTTCCCTATCACCAATCTTGCTGAGCACAATTGTTACTACCACCTATTACAGTATTAACAATCCATATTTGGATTAACTAATTAATTACTAATCTTTAGATTATGTTCCGGGAATTTTACTACACAATACCGTTAGTGCAGCTTACAACCTCAAGAGAATATATATTGTAATCACAAACCGTATCCTGAGACCGGTGCTTGGACATACTTTTTATTTAAACAAATATATAAGTACATGTATGTATTAGTCCATGTATGCACGGATAAACTGCAATTATGACACTGACTCTTTCTCTAATAAATCTTTTTCTAAATATCCCCTTATTAAATCCCTCACCAGTAGTGCTATTTGATAGCAATAGTAACCACACAGCCAATCACCTGTTTTCTAACCCTGTGATTGACAACTCTTACCTTCATTAGTCCGTCGCTTACCCTGACGTTTCAGCCTTGAGACAGCCTCCGGCGAAACGCGCGTCGGCTCACTCGCGTGGACACTCTCTCCTCCGTCGCATGTCGTTTCTTTATTCCTCTCCTCTGACTCTGGTAAGACCGTTTTTGTTTATTTGGACCTAGGGACAGCTAGGGCTCCTTCGGGAGTGAAGCCCCGCCGTGAGGCGGTTTTTTTATTTTGTCTTTATTATTTTTCAGGTCAGGGACAGTTGTCTTAGCCTATACCATTTTAAAAGGCTCCATATATCTTTTACACACTGGTTGCAGAGGTGGGAACGACACGCGGCGGGGGATGATGTTCCACGCTGTTTAATATTGCTGTCATAGTGATTATGACTTATCACAGAATTTTATGGTTCATTTGCAACATTTATTCGCTAGGCTTTAATTTTTGGTGGTAACTTTTGTAACAACACATACTGTGTTTTCACAAACTAATGTTACAATTTCACCAACCATATTCGTTTATGTCTATTTAGTGGTAGTGTTTGCAGCAGCATACTATGGTGGTGCGTTTATTATTATGACATAAACCCCTTTCTTGCTTGCAAACATCACTTTTTGCAAATTATTATTTCCAATTCTATGGGATACTTAATTTATCTATTGGCTAATTTTAGTTGCTAAATTAAAAGCTAAGTTTTATATGGTGTGCATAATCAAACATGGCGCTTTGTTAGAATAATTTTTCCTATTCTATGGGATACTTAATTAATCTATTGGCTAATTTTAGTTGTTAAATTAAAAGCTAAGTTTTATATGGTGTGCATACTCAAACATGGCGCTTTGTTAGTGTTGGAGACCCTCTCCTGGTACTTCATCACTTCTTGTTCTTTTTTAGTCATTAATATTGGCCATTGTCTTGCACCCAGCCAATAAGGAGCACACACCTTCCCACTTAGATTAGAGTTAATTATTCACTGTATCTACTTCATTTTTGCCCAGTGCAAAACTATATGCTATATTATTGTAATCTCTGTGCATCTGTGTATTCCCCATTTCTGTTACAATGCAGCTGATTAACAAGAGATCAAAGTATACTTTTAATTTGTGTCTCCAGGTATTGAAGACATTTTGCCAGTATTTGATTACACCTCAATTGAAAATTACTCACTCTTCAAGGATTCTCCCTCATATTTAGGGAGAGTTGGGAACTAGGAAATAAAGGTGCTGCAAATTTAAATGTAGCTTCATGTCATTTACAAAAGACAATGAAATGGATGTAATCAAAGATTGATTTTATGGGACTAGGACTAGCAGGACTGCAGCATTTATGGTACAGACAGCACTTGTTTCATAACTACCAATATATGTAGGAAGAGTCAGTTACATAATAAAACACCTATTTATACATTTAAATGCCAAGGCTTCCACAAAGTCTCATATAACACATTACATATCTTTGGTTAAAGACTAACAGCCACAATGTTTTTTAAACTATAGTCTAGGTCAGGGGTTCTCAACCCTGTCCTCAAGTACCACTAACGGTTCAAGTTTTTTAAATCTCCTTGCTGGAGTTGTGCTCATAACTGACAGTTACATTTTGAAAGCTCCACAGGTTTTGTAGGAAGACCTACAAAACATGGACAGTTAGTGGTACTTGAGGACGGGGTTGAGAACCCCTGGTTTAGGTTATCTAATTACTATTAGAGTATCAAGGCCCAAAATAGTCCCGATACTCGCTGCTGGCCTACCACTACACAAAGATCATATTCAACACTCTCTCACCTATCCCCCTCCGTCCAAAATACACCAAATTCATTAATATGGCTATGACAATATGTCTGGCTGAACTCTGTAAAATCTGAAGCAATCATAGATAGTTTAGCCTTTGCTGAATTAGTCCAAGGTAAGCTTTGTGTGCATAAACCATTTGCTCATACAAATTGATGTTTCATGAAAGCAAGAATGCTTATGCCTGTTTGTTTCCTTGAAGTTAGGAAAAGCAGGTGTTCCAATAAGTTGAAAATCTACAAGTTCACAGGTGTGAATATTTCCATAAGTCTAAAGCTTTGGCATCTGCCATGTATTAGTTCTAAAAACAGATGCTTCTTTGCCAATTTTCCCATGGATAGATAAAGGCAAATAGTGCTTCACTCTATTCATGTACTGTGTATCACTTATGGGGGCTGAGCCAGATTTTGAGAGTAAAGGCAAAAAAGTTAGTGTAAATCTGAGCAAAACCATACTGAACTGCAAATCAAAAAACAGGAAAGATAATGACGTTTTCCAGCTCAACTCTAATTTACAGATTAAACATTAAAGACAAGATCCAGACTTTCAAAAAAGTGTGTTTTCTGATTACTAGGACTGCCCAATGTTAGTTAACAGTGCAGGCAACGTGTTTCCAGGATGGATCTAGATTCTGTAGATCCAAGTCCTGTCCTGGGAGCTTTTTATGGTGCGAAGCATGAGGGAAGTATGTAGATAGTACAGTGAGGGCATGCTAAGCACTCTCCGTACGCTCCAAGCTTCCACACCACCTGCATTTTAAGTCAGGGCGGCACTTAAGTTTTAAGGTAGGCTTCCCCTTACCCATACAGAATGCTGGATCCAACAGAGATACAGCATTGGATTGTAAGTCTGGACCTGGCCCAAGGTTATGCAGAATGTAAAGTTCTATTTGCAAAATTAAAGGATTATCCCTGCAAGCAAAATAATTCTATTTCATCTACTACCTCACAATGCAACATTGCAGCATGGTTTTGCTGGTGTACACTTGGTGTACTCGTTTTGCCCTTACTTTTGAAGTCACACATGAAAGATATTCATCAGCACAGTTCAAATACATGTCAGTAAACAGAGGCAGAAAACTGCTTAGTTAGGCATATAGCAAGTATATGTGGCCTTCACTTTAGCTGCTTATGCCTACATCATCATTTGCTTTTTGATGCATATTCCAGATAGTTTACTTTCCTTGATAAGGCTCTTAGTACTAGACCTTTGTGTGCAGTAGTAGTGCTCTATGTACTAATAGCAAGTGAAAGGCCTTGGACACAGAATACTAACAAAGCAAATTGTTGCTGCTGAATCAATATATCAAAGCAAATGATCTGTATCCAAGGATGAATAAATATACACACGTAGGCAGTTTAAAATACAATGCCTTAGCTCAGAACAACCCTCTAAAGTGTACTTGTAGAAAACTTACCTATGTTGTCTTAGGGTCATATCAAAAGGGTGGTCTCTTTTATGCACCACGCATGCATGCAAACGCATGCTAACCAAACACAAAGCATTCCTACTAATCCTGAGGAGTGACTTTTCTGACATATGGGCTCACATGCAGTTCCCTCCTAACAAGTTACAGTATAGAAGTGACCTCTTAATGCATACCGATCTTGCCATTTTGAATTAAAAAAAAATGTTAAGGTTGCAGAAATACACCACCCACCCAATCAGAGTTCTGCTAATGTCCTTGGTTGCAACATACTAAATAAATAAACTTAAATGTTAGTTTATTATGTAATCCAGTGTCAGTGCACAAAAGACCAAAAACACAAATATACTAAATAGCTAATATGATAATGTCATGTTAGTTAATCCCTGAGCAAAAGTCAGCAACATTTTTTCTAATTCATTTTGTCTCCAAAATTATCTTCAATGAAAAAAATTGCTTATCGTGTTGATATAAAAATTTCCTATTGAACACAATTTATGAACGTATTTTGTTGCAATAGTTCAATGTATTATTGTTATGAAGCAATCTAGAGCAATAGGAATCAATAAAATTATCCTGGAGATAACCATGACATTCTATCTTTAAAATTAAAACATAGAGAGATTTTTCTCATACATTTGCAAATATATAATAAGCCACCAGCCACTTACAAGGCTTCTCTGTTATGGTGGTTCTAACTTTAATACTGTAGTGTGTGTGTGTGTGTGTGTGTGTGTGTGTGTGTGTATTTAGATTATACTTATTAAAATCGACAGTATTTTAATTTTTACTTTTATTTCTTCATAATGATTTTGGTGTGATGTTGGTGTTTTAAGTAATTAGTCTTGAAGAAATAAATATGATTTATTTATTTTTTTGTATGGCATTTTCAGACTATAGAACACATTAATCTGAATTGAAAATGTAAATTGTCAGTCAAGATCTTGTCAAAGTAAATATTATTTGTTGTTAATAGATATAAATGTAATTTATTCCTTATACAGCATATGAGCAGTCTCAGCCATTGTGGCCTTTGAGTATGGCAGTATCATGAGTGAATGGCTCTTAGGAATTCCAAATGCCATTCATTGCAGTTTGAAGAAGACATTGCTGGGCAGTGAGCCAAGGCTCGAAGTGTCATAGTTAATTACAGGTCAGAAAATGCATACGTTTATGGATATAGGATATATTTATGTACACACGTGTAACCTTCTGCGCACTTAATTCAAAAGTGTACATTACTGTAAACATTTCAGAGATTGTTCTATCCATTTAGACCTACCTGACCTGCAAACTATTATATAAAATAATACAAACAATATATATAAACTTATTTAACACATTGTAATCTCAGTTTTCTTAAGAGGCCTATAAGGTAGATTTATTAGCTATCATAAATATTCATGCCGAAAGTTTGCATTTTGTTGTTCTTTGTATGATTTACTATTTTGGGTTTGTATTATTATTATTATTATTATTATTATTATTATTATATCAGTTTCTTACTTACTCAATATTTAATAAGAGTACTCAATATTTGGATATTGTGTATATTCCATTTTCACCAGTTTTAAGGTTATGTTTAAAGTTCACCCACTGTACTTACCAGGATGTCCTTCTCCCACAGACTCTGATGTGAACATAAAAGCTCCAAAATCTTCTACTGAGTGGTCATTTAAACCATCTACTGGTCCATTCATAGTGGAGTATTTAGTTAATGTTGTCTGAGATTGTGAAAAGAAAAACTGTGCTCCTTTTTGTTCTGTGCAGAACTAGCAGCTGTGGGCTTCTTTTTACTCTGCTAAGCTGCACAAACCTTTTACTGCTAGTGGCTCAGTAACTTGTGTGTTTAGGATTGAACCCGCCTACCCAAGTGTCACAGTCTAGTTTGAGTTGTCACTCAGGCAAGATCTCCTATATATGGGAAGTGAAAGTTTTTCAATGACCATGTAAGATAACTGGAATAAACCTTTCTCTGGCAGGCATTCACAGGATCTCTGCCAACAACAGTAGTAGCTAAAATAATTATGAGGCCAATTTAGATCAGTTTGTTTATATACAATAAATAAGACATATTTATATATAAATGTAAAT
>WWET01005911.1:55593-82078 GCA_011038615.1 Limnodynastes dumerilii
CTGGATCAGGCCCACAGTGAGTAAAAATCAGCTTAAGTCTGGCTCTATTATACTAAACAACATTGCAGCAATAGGACTGCCTGCCGCGTACCACCTAACAGAGGTACGCGTACCACCAGTGGTACGCGTACCATGGGTTGAGAACCCCTGACTTAAACAGTTGCTATGGAGCCGGAGGCAGAGGAAATTAGGATACAGAGAGAACCAGATGAAAGGCAATAAACACAATGATACCGTTAAACAAAGTACAGAGGGAATGAGCAATGGCAGAACGACGATTAATCCACAGAGGGTAGCAATATGAAGTAACTAGGTATCCACAGACAGTAGTATGCAAGGATAAAGGGCCTGATCTAGACCTACGCTCGCATACGAGCTAACGCTGATCGTAAGCGTAAAAACGGCAGAAAAAACACACTGCGCATGTGCATAGTGACAACTTCCGGGCGTACCAAAGACCTTTTCGTAGCGACGATTCTGGCGTCCGTATCGTTTGCGTATTTTCCGTCGACGAGCGCTGGAGTTAAGGAATGTAGGCGGGGGAGCCATTTAAATTGTACAGTATGGGCGTGTTTAGCCCGCTATGAACAGCGCGTCGATACGAAAATACGTACGAACACAGGGAAAAGTTAGGGTAGGGTTCGGCAGGCGTAATGAAAAGAAGGTAAGGGGAGTTTCGTGGGAGTGAAAGTTTTTACGATGCAGCGGTAATACGCTCCGCTCTCATTCGTAGGTCTGGATCAGGCCCAAAGAGTCCCCAGGAAAAAGTACTAGAGAGCATCAAGGAGCAAATTACATGCCTAAGAGTCCATCAGGAAAGTATTGAACAGTGTCCAGACATATACAAATGAAGCCAGGAGACAAATGATAATTCAGTAAGGTTTACTAGGAAATGCTGGTTTAAGTAGCCACATGCTAGGTGCAATCCATGGAGGATAATGAGAGACAGACACCTAACACCTAACCTTAGGGCTAGAGTGAACAGTGGCCTCTCAGGTGATAACCAGAACTACAAACAAACTGATATAGTAACAAGGAAGGCCTCTGGTGGTGGAAAGTGAAGGCAACAGGGGCTGGTCGTCACAATGCCCTGCGTATGTGCAGTAAGTACAAATGGCAATTTTTACGCTTACGACCTTCGTAGAAACGCACCCGAGTGTAGGTCTGGGTCAGGCCCAATGTGTATCTTAAGAAGAGGTCCTGCTAGGTTATTTTCAGGTCAAAGTTGAAAGGACAGGGGGTAGAGCTGATTCGCTAAGGCCCACACCAAGGCTAGATTTACTAAGGTACAATTTAACCAGCTATTTGACATTGCTGCGCTTTACAAAAGGACGCTTTACAAAGGGGCGCAATTTAATCTAATAGTGTTGATTTAGATTCAAACATCCCTGCTGCTCTGTGCCTCTTTTACAAAAAAGTAAAATTAAATTATAATTCCTGTGAAATGATTATTAAAATAGCCCTATTTTAAGAGTAAATACATGTCTCAGTATGCACCGGGCTTTCATTATCCCTTTGCATGCTGGCGTATATATTACTACAGTGCACAGCATGCCCATGTCTGGAAGGGCATGCTGTGCCTTTTAGTACCATAAGTGACAGCAAACAGAGGGCTAATGGCAACATGTATTGTGGTCATAAAAATATTTAACTCCACAAAATAATGCTACCATTACAATGTAAAAAATATAATAAAAATAATAAAACATTATTTATACTTACATTTTGTAACCAGGTTGAGTATCCATTCTAGGCTCCCTGGGGCATGTGGAGTGGTCAGGTCTCTAATGGATGCATAGTGGTCTCAAGTAGGCTCTGCTCATGGACTATTAGTGACCGATAGAGAACAGGATTGAAGCAATAGGGACACAGAGCTATTGCAGACAGAACTGGACAGGACTGGATCCAGAATAGGGTATACCACATAACTCTTCAACGGCGCTTCTATAATCAACACTCTTGTAACTTGTGATTAACAAAAAAATTCAGTGATTCAATACCCTTCTTAATTCAAGTTCTCAAAAGTCCCAGGAAAGTCCAAATCGTAAAGTCCTTCTCATTACCACGTAGCACCCTTCCCAGTTTAAGTGTTCCTTGTAAACGACCTCCTTTCCTCAGTGTTCATATGCAGTCATCACATAAAATATAAAGAAGGGAAAAATAGTGCAATACGTTTTTATAAATATCCACAACACGGTAGTTAATCCTACTCACAATCTCCTTCTCTTGTTATTTCTGCTTATCTCAAATATTTGTGTCAGGTCAACGTTATATGTAAAGAAAGAAAATTCCAAAGATAGTGTAGCGCGTTCTTAGAAAAGTGCCAATCACACCAAATATCCACTACTCACAATAGTAGCCTCTTGTCAAACAATCAGGATAATTTCACTCCCATCCGAGGCTCCTTCGTCTCCTCTCCTTCGTTACCCCCTCCTCACCAATCAGCAGAGCCCAGGGAGAAAAACAGAAGGCGGGTTCGGAGACCCTCATGTAGCCCGTTAACACAGGGACAGATCTCTATACAACATAATCAGCTCACTTTTTACTACTCTTGTAATTAATTCTCAATAAAGGTTTCTTTTCCACCTCCAAATATGGACTCTGAAATTTTCTCTCAATATATCATTATTTATTTCACAGCATAAAACACATAAAAAATTTCTTTCCAACGACAGAGCTTCTTACAGCAGAGACAAAGATGGACTGGATCCAGGACTGAGGCAATAGGAACACAGAACTATTGCAGAGAGGACTGGAACCAGGACTGAGGCAATAGAGTGTATATATAAATGGAGAGGTGCTGCCAAGGACCAAAGAGACCACAAGTAACTACAAGGAACAAAAGAGAGGTCCAGCACTCCAAACAAACATTATATAACACTATGAGCCAGATCCTGACCTATGCTCAAGGTCAGTACAGTGGCATTGTACACTTAAGTGTCCAGATTCCTACCTACGGTAAAGGTATGCGGCCTTACGACTGATCGTAACGGGGCTTTCCCCACCTCGTCCCGTCACCTAATTAGCATGTCTATCTCCGCCTTTACGGTGGAGATGCGACATGCATAATGGGGATGAAAGCCCTCTTTTCGTAAGAGCTGGCATACGTAACATACATTACGTACGCATGCGCACAACCTTCAAAACGGGAATTACATACGACATGTACGTAATTCACCTGTCGGCCGTAGCCCAGGATCTGGGCCTATGTGTCAGCATATACATAAAAAGGTTAGTTCACAATATAGCTATATATTACCCGACCTCTTTAGGGAGATCACAGTAAATTCTGCCAGTTTAAGAACAGTTTCCTGCTTTATTTTCAGTACCGTGCAAATACTTAGAATGGCATAGAATCTCAACTACTTGGTCTCGTCATCTTCTTGCTTCAAGGGGACCACTCTCTGGAGACACTGGGCCATATTCAGACTTCCGTTTACAAACATGATCGCAAATATACGCATGTACGTAGTAAGGAACAGCCACCAAAACCCCAGTCACTCCCCTTGCTAATCCATGCTCAAGTAGACTTACACCACCAAAGACCACCTCTATTTTTCCGTGTGAAGTCCCGTGCCGTATGTGTCCTCCGTACGTGTGTATCATGATAATCGCGGCCACTTTCCTTCATTTAAATGCCTCTTAAATTCTCCTGTGCGTATATTTGCGTTGCATATCCAGACTACGTCAACTACGTACAAAAACAACTTTGCATGCCCAATTTAAACATACAAAAAATACGCACGGGAGTCGCCATGAAAACGGAAGTCTAAATAGGGCCCACTATCTCTAAAACCACAGTTCCCATTCTCCTTTCCATTGGAAAATTTCACACTGAGAAGATCAAATTTTTCCTGATCCAATTTTTCCTGATCCATTGGTCTTCTGCTGAAATTATCCCCGGACACCCGTGGCTGCATCTTCATAACCCACAGATCGATTGGGCAAAGGGCGAAATCGTCTACTGGAGTGATGACTGCTTCTCTTTTTGCCTGTCGTTGCCCATCTGCACTACTCAGTTGGAACATGACTTACTTATTCCATACCAAGCCTTTTCTCCAAGAAATCGGCGGATTAATTACCACCGCATAGAGCTTGGGACTGTGCCATTGATTTGATTCCCAATGCTAAACTTCCCAAGGGAAGGTTATCTTTTCTATCTCATCCTGAAACTGAATCTATGGATACTTACATTAAGGAAAACTTCTAGAAGGGGCTTATCTGTCCTTCGAGATCGCCTGTTGGAGCAGGTCTTTTCTTTGTTGCAAAAAAAAATATGTTACATTGAGACCCTGCATTGATTACAAAAATTTGATCAAAATAACCTATGAAACACTTATCCACTCCCTCTCATCACAGATCTTTTGATCAATTAATAGAAGCCACAATCTAATCTAAAATTGATCTTCGCAGTGCTTAGAATCTCATTCAGATTAAAGAGGAAGATGAATGACAGCTTTCAACACGCATTCAGGGCACTATGAGTACTTAGTTATTGCCCTTCAGACTTTGTAATGCACCTACAAGGAACAAAAAAGAGGTCCTGTGCTCCAAACAAGCATTACCAGGTTACAGCCCACTGCATAAACAGTCACTCCCCTTGCAAACAGCGGCAGATCTTAAAGTTAGACCACCATTGACTAACCCTAACTCTGCGCTGTCATTTGAGATCTTATGGGAAGTAGTAGCGTTTATTTGCGATCCTAAGTGTCTGCCCGCGCCCACTTTCCCTCATCTCCCTGCCTCCCCCCGCCCATTTTCATGCAAATCGTTCAGATCGTAAACTTTCGCAGCACTTAAGATCTTAAGTGCTTGCGATCGATTCAAAGGTACGCTCTTAGCGAATTTACGCTCCTAACCTCTACATAGATGGCGTTGCACTATTACTACGCATGCGCAGTTATGCAAATTTTCTAAGATCCTAAATATACGCATCTAAGTTGCGTGAAAATCGTATCTCTGAATCAGCCCCTATGTGTCAGCACATACATAAAAAGGAGGTTTAGTTCACAATATAGCTATATTGGTTTAAGCTCACCTGCCCAGCATCAAGGCACCTCCTGTAGGTGAGTCCCTCTCCATCTGCTATATGTATACTCATGATGTCTGTATTAAGACACCCCTACTATTTGAACAGTGTGCAGACAGCCATTTTGTGGGAGGGGTCAAACTCCCAAAGTGAAACTAGCAAAAGTAACAAAAAAACACAGGCCGTACTTCGAATTCAATATATTAAATGTGTGCAAGTGTATATATAAATGTAGAGGTGCAGCCATGAACCAAAATGACCACTGTGCAACTACAAGGAACAAAAAAGAGGTCCGGCACTCCAAACAAGCATTATATAACACTATGGGCTCTATTTACAAAAAAAACTATTTGAAACAGCGATTTATCTCGCAGTGATTTTGCTGCAATTTTTTTCTTTAAATCGCGGGATTCACAAAGAATCAATTTTGACGCGATTTAAATGAAATCACGTGAGTTGCAGCGATTTTAAAAGTGCTAAATTAGCCCTAAAAAATCGTGGCAAATCGCTGCAAATTGCCGCAGAGATAACACTTTCCAAAGTGCTGCATGGCTGAAATCCTTAGCCATGCTGTATTGATAGAACTACAAGGCTCAGGATTGATGAGCCTTGTAATAATATCAGCGGCAGCATGGGTAAGGATTCTAACCATGCCTGTGTCTGTGTAGTGTGTAAAAAAAATTAGTTAACATTAAAAATACATTAAAGATTTATATAATGTATGCATGTAAACAAGTAAACAAGTTAAAAAACCTAACTAACATTGTACCCTACTGTGTGCACTTACCTGTGGTGGGTGGTCATCTCTCCTAAGCTATGTGTTATGTATGTAGTGTATCTTGTGTAATAAATATAAAAATTGGATCACTCACATTTTGCTGTCATCTTACATTTTACGTCAGTTACATGGTCCTCTACTGTTTCTGACGTCATCTCTATATAAAAACACTGCCCCCTAGCGACCTCACCGTCATAAGCAGCAGCCACGATGCGGAGAAGAAGATCTGCAGCATCGTGGCAACATCAGAAGAACGGACATCTGCTGCTGACACTCCAATCAACATGAAGACTTCTATCAATTGATAAAAATCTTCACATCAAGAAGGAATTCCTATGAAAGATGATAGCAAACTGTGAGTGATCCAATTTTTTTATTTATTACACACAATACACTACATACATAACACATAGCTTAGGAGAGATGACCACCGCAGGTAAGTGCATACAGTAGGGTACAATGTTAGTTAGGTTTTTTAACTTGTTTACATGCATACTTTATGTAAATCTTTAATGTATGTTTAATGTTAACTGTATTTTTTTTTTCCCACTACACAGACACGCATGGTTAGAATCCTTAGCCATGCTGTCGCTGATATTATTACAAGGCTCATCAATCTTGAGCCTTGTAGTTCTATCAGTACAGCATGGCTAAGGATTTCAGCCATGCTGCACTTAGATTTTTGACACACAAAAACACGTCAATTCTATTGACATGTGTTTTTGATGCTCCGGACCGGCACCTCAGCCGGAAATCGCACCTCTCTGGCTGCGATTTTTAAAATCATACTAAATCGCCTTTAGTGAATAACGCATTTTTTTTTCTTCTATTTTTTTCAATGGCAAACATCTGAACGATTTCTGATTTGCGATGTCCAGCGATGTTTACCATTGCGATTTTTTTTCACACTGAAATCACGCGATTTGAGCCTTTCTGAAAACCGCGATGTGAGTTTAGAGGCTCAAATCACGCGATTTAGGGCGATTTGTATCAAATTGTCCTATGTAAATGAGGCCCTATGTGTCAGCACATACATAAAAAGGAGGTTTAGTTCATAATATAGCTATATTGGGTTAAGCTCACCTGCCCATCGTCAAGGCACTTCCTGTAGGTGAGTCCCTATCCATCTGCTATATGTGTACTCAGGAGGTCTGTATTAAGACACCCAAAGACACCAGTGGTCATTTTGGTCCTTGGCTGCACCTTATATAATGCTTTTTGTTCCTTATAGTTGTTCCTTTTGCTAGTTTCACTTTGGGAGTTTTACCCCTCCCACAAATTGGCTGCTTGCACACTTTTCAAATAGTAGGGGTGTCTTGCCGCTGGGCAGGTGAGCTTAACCCAATATAGCTATATTGTGAACTAAACCTCCTTTTTATGTATATGCTGACACATTGTGCCTGATTAAGAGGCTGAAAATAAGAACTTAAAGTTACACCTGGGCAAAACCATGTTGATTTCAGGGAGAGTCAAGTTAATTTTATTCTATGCATGCAAGGAGAATGCTTTGCTTTTACTTATTGCACACAGATACCTGATCAGCTTCACTTTTAAACTGCTAATTAGACTTGAGCTGGGAAACATCACCTTTTAACTATAATACTGTTGCAACAAATTAAATTTGACTCCCCTGAAATCAACATGGTTTAGCCCAGGTGTAACTTTAAGTTCTTATTTTCAGCCTCTCAATCAGGCCCATAGTGTTATATAATGCTTTTTTGGAGCGCCGGACCTCTTTTTTGTTCCTTGTAGTTGCACAGTGATCATTTTGGTCCTTGGCTGCACCTCTACATTTATATAGACACTTGCACACATTTCATACATTGAATTAGAGCCACGGCCTGTGTTTTTTTGTTACTTTTGTAATGCACCTGCTGTTTTCCAAGACTTTATCAATGAGATTTTATGGGGCATGCTAGGAAAATTTGTTGTCATTTATTTAGAATATATTCTCATCTATTCTTCTTCGCTGGAGCTACAAAGAAATCATGTACAACAAGTTCTTACCTGTCTTTGTGAAAATAGACTTTTTGCCAAGTGAGAAAAATGAGGTGACCCAAGTAACTTTTCTGGAATGTTATTACTCCTGAGGGATTTACGATGGATAAAAAAAAGGTGAAAGCAATCATAGAATGGGCTCAACCCACGGTTGTAAAGGCGGTACAGTGGTTCATCAGCTTTTTTAATTACTGCAGGCGTTTTGGACGTGGTTATTCTGCACTGATCACCCCTATCACAGAGCTCATCAAAAAGGGGTTAGATCTTCTCAATTGGAAGCAAAATGCCATCAGGGTTTTTAAACTGCTGAAGGAAGCTTTTGTCTCTGCTCCTTTTCTACACCATCCTTATCCTAATTTGCCCTTCTTTGTGGAAGTTGACGTCCCTACAGGAGCAGTACTGACTCAGCGTGACCCAGATGATCACAGACTCCACCCATGTGCCTTCTTCTCCAGGTAATTCTCCAGTACAGAGAGAAATTAAGATGTTGGTAACCGGGAACTCTTGGCCATTAGGATGGCTTTAAAATAATTGCGACATTGGCTGGAGGGAGCAATATATGTACCTACCATCTATATCAATCACAGAAATGTGAAATTCATTGAGGCTGCTAAGCATTTGAACCCCCTACAGGCCAGGTGGGCACTTTTCTTTACACACTTTAACCTGGTGATCACCTATCGACCTGGATCTCACAATAAGAAGGCCAATGTCCTGTCTCGTTCCTTCTTGCCGGAGCATGATTTCCCTCATCCCTTGAGCCTATCATTCCTAATTCTGTCATTGTGGCTGGCCTCGCTCAAGATTTACACTGCAAGTTAATTAGAGTCCAAGACCAGGTACAGAAACCTCCTCAGTGACTATTTGTCCATGATGAATTCAGAAAAGCAGTTTTACTGGAGACTCATGTCCATGGATTATATCACTGACTTACCTGTCTCCAAAGGTTTTAATACCATTTGGATTGTAGTGGACTGGTTTAGTTGGCACATTTTGTACCCTTAAAAGGATTACCTTGTGCTAAGACCCTCGCCAAAATATTAATTTTTGTTGCTCAGTTCTGAAGGCCTTCTGCAACTCGCTATGGATTAATATCAGTCTCTCTTCAGGTTATCATCCCCAATTGAAACAGGTAACGGTGATTGTCCTGAGGTTTGGGAAACGGTCGGATGATTGAAGAAGATCTGGAGAAACGTTTATTCTTCTCTTAACAAAGCCACTCAAAGAACCAAAGCCAGGGTGGATCAGCATAGAATACAGTGCATATTCAAGAATTAGATTATGTTTGACTATCAAGCCATAACATCCGTATCCGTAAACAGTTTAAGAGCTTTTAGGGCCACAATTCATTGGTCTATTCCAAATTATCAAGAAAATTAATCCAGTGGCATTCAGGCTGAGACTCCCCGCAAAATTACACATTCCTAACACGTTTCATGCATCTCTCCTTAAACCCGTCTACTTCTCCAAGAAATTCCCTGCTTCTCTTCATAAGAAACCACTTCTAGTAATAGTGGAAGGACAGGAAGAATTTTAATCAAGGACATTCTGGACTCCAAGAAGACGTTTTCTATTTAGTCCATTTTAAAGGCTATGGGCCGGAAGAAAGAGAATGGACTGCCGTTGAAGATGTCCATACTGATAAATTATGTAAAAATTTTGAAAGGAAACTCCATAATTAGTTTTTTTTTAACCCCTCGTTAAGGGGGGTGGGGGCACTGTTACATGTGGTCACTCTCCGGTGACAGCATGTGCGGCGGCGGTCCCGGGCAGACAGTATACGGTAACTTGTGCACCAGCTCCTAGTCACTCCTTTTCCTCCTCTGGCACCTCCATCACTGGTGTCCTGGCGTTGCCAGGCAGCTAGGACACAGTGTATCAAGAGCCGGTTCCTGGCCACTCCCCCACCTCCTCAAATAATTCAGTGCCGACGTGCTGAGGTTTCTTAGCAGCCAGGATACCAGCCATTAGTGTTTCTTAGCACCATGACTTCTGGCTGCTGATTGGCCAGTAGTCTCTGTAAATTGCTGGCAGCAGAGCAGCATGCTGCTGGCTATAGTGTTTTGTTAGTCTGCTGCCTTGTGCTTGTTGCCTGATTTTTGTATTTTGATTACTGAGTGTCCCAGTTTTCTGCCCAGCATCCTGCCTTGTTCTCCCTGTGTTCTTTCTCTCTTGCCTTCCAGTGTCTTCTCCTTCCATTTCTTCACCTTGCCTTCTTTTGAATGCCTGTTTGTGCTCCTGTTACAAGACTGCTCCCAGGGCGTGGAGTCTAACTGGGGACTGGTTTTCACTAGGGCCCCTAATGGTAGAGATAAACTTGTGCGACAGGAAACCCAGCAGGTCACGGTCCCTGGAAGGCAGCCCCAGGTGTAGCTAAGCTCTAATAACCAGTGACCAGATTCACAGATGTGTGTTTACAAAGTGTGCGTTTTTATGCACACACATAGCAATGCAACACCAATGGCACTCCCCTTGCACGGACGGGTTTTCGGTGACTTACACCTCCATAGGGCACCCTTATCTTTACGTGTGTACTTACGCGTGTATGTTATTTACGTATGTGCGTATCTTACTAACCGCGCTCTCAAAAGCCTATTTAAATGCCCAACACCCACCCACCCACTCTCACGTAAACTTTGACCGTATGGAAGACAACCTTACCCCTCTGTACGTATGTCCCTAAGTGCGATTCACAAGTCCGATCCT
Organism: Limnodynastes dumerilii; assembly: GCA_011038615.1. NCBI lineage: Eukaryota > Metazoa > Chordata > Amphibia > Anura > Limnodynastidae > Limnodynastes > Limnodynastes dumerilii. The sequence goes on from WWET01005911.1 coordinate 66,105, forward strand.
AAAGTACTTACATGCGTAAATACTACATAACTTATGTGGAAAAAGTTACTACGCGTGCACAGTTAATCTGCTTGCAACCCCACGCAAAAACTAATCTGTGAATACGGTCCTAGATGGCTTGAGTGAACAAACCAAAAGTATTTATTAGTGCAAACAACAGATTACGGGTAAAAAGAGAAAGTGAACTGGGAGCAACAATAAAACCAGGAATAATACAAAACCTACAGACTATAAACACTAAAAAGTATAAACAGAAATCAGAGGGCACACTGAGCACAAAGTAGTAGAAATCCAAAACACTAGAATCTGGAGCACAAGCACAAGGATACAAACGTACTGAAATACAAACAGGAGTCCAGATAACAGTGAAAACTAGAGCACATGGAAAACCCAAAAACAAACATACAAATGAAAACCAAAAATCAAGGAGTAACCAACAAACAGTACAAGGGGAGTTGGATCACAAACAGGCAGCAGCAGGACTGGAATGAACAAGAGGCTGACAAAGCAGAATGACCAGCACCTGTTAGTTAGAAGCGTCCTTATATGCCAGATGCTCTGGTGCTGTAAATTAATCAAGGTGGCTAAGTCCAAACAGCAGCCCCTAGGGGCAGGTCAAGGAAATGTAACAGTTCCCCCTTTTGGGGGTCACCTCCTGGTTGTGAGTGATCGTTGCTTTTAGTTCTTCTGCTCCCACTGTTCTGCCTTTTCCTTGTCTCTTCTCCCCGCTGGTTCTTACTTTGTTTCTGTTTTTGTCACTTCTGGGGACTTTGACCTGCTAGGTGTCCTGCAGCCCAGGTTATCCCCACCATCAGGGGTTCTAGTGAAGACCAGGCCTTAGTTAGACTCCCTGGTTGTGTTACCTGTAACAGATTGTAGGTCAAGTCATGTGACCACTTGAGGCAGAGTTGTTTAACTCAGATCATGTGGAATTTCCAGGATGGTAGCACCCATACCTTGAAGAAAATGCTAGTTCTGTCACTAGAGGTTCCTTATTTATACCCTCTGACAGTCCCACACAACTCAACACTACAAAATGTTGCGCATAAATTCGTTACACACCCCTCGGCACACCCCTTGCACGGACGTATTTTGTCAAGATACGCTTTCCAAACCCTACCTTAACTTTTTCCAACGTGACCGCAGTCATACGCACACGTACGTATGGGCTGAATGAATTTACGCAGCTAAGCACGCCCATACTGTACACTTTAAATACAACCCCCCCCCCTCCCGCCTACTTCACGTATTTCACATGTAAAATGCATCTCTAAGTTTTTTCATTTAAATTGGTTCCTAACATTGGGCCTGATCCAGAACTACACCTCGGAGCGAATTTACGCGTGGCTGAGACGTAAAATCGCTGTTTTGCACGCACTGCGCATGCGCACCATAGAAAATACGCACATTAACGTAGCGTAATTGTGAACGTATGGGCCATTCACGTATGTGTCACGTAAATACTTACGTGTGGGCGTGCCGATTTTACGTTAGTCCAAATTACATGTGAAATACTTGAAGTAGGCGGGGGGGTTGTATTTAAAGTGTACAGTATGGGCGTGCTTAGCTGCGTAAATTTGTTCAGCCCATACGTACGTGTGCGTATAACTGCGGTTACGTTGGAAAAAGTTAAGGTAGGGTTTGGAAAGCGTACCTTGACAAAATACGTCCGTGCAAGGGGTGTGCCGAGGGGAGTGTAACGAATTTACGCGCACGAAAATACACTCCGCGAATAAACGTACGGCAAACGTAGTTCTGGATCTACCCCGTTGTTGCATATAAAAACGTTATTTAAAAGCAGGGTACAATTAGGACATAAGTAAAATTTCAGCACTTACTGATCATCACCATTGAGACTAACTAATAGGCTGGTGTCAATCAACCAATAATACCTTTTATTGACAATTGTGGATCTGTGTGCACTCTCTAAGGAATTATTTTACTCTAAACTGACACTTATGGAATGTCCCTTCCCACCCACATAGCAATTCTCCATTAGCAAGGGGTCTAATAGGCCAATTTCAGTCACTGTGAAAACACACAGATGAGGAAAGCTAAAGAAATCCTTTTGTAAAATAATTATCCTTCTTGAGGTAGAAAATTCCCAATTATTTCATTTTGGTCTATGATATTTTTAATTAATTTAATAAAATATTGAATTTGAGTTTGCTAATTTTTGTGATCAGGAGTGCACCCCTTAGATCAACGTTCTCTTTCTTTCTATGATCTATAATGCAGATGTGCATACCTGATCATACATCCTAATAACATATAGCAAAAAAATATATTGCTAAATTGTTAGCTGTAGAAGGTGGAGGGTTTTCTCATACTGTATCCTTCCTCTCTATAGCACATATTGGACACCAGCAGCTTATGGATGTACTGTCCAAAAAATGGCTCTAGTGAGATCTATGAAACTAGTATTTCCCATTTCTCTCAGGCAGGACATATTTGCATGCTGTATATGGCAGGACACAATAAAAATGCAGCAAAGCCAAAAAGAAGGTTATGTCACAATTCTGCATATTTTAGTAAATGCACCCAAGGCATGTTGACCTGTTCCTACGGACTGTACACATTTGATGTTTGAACTACCTTCTACAAAGCTTTGTTTAGACTACAGTTTAATCCACACAAATGGCACAATTAATTTGAACACATAACATGACATGAACATTTGACTGCTAGGATCATCTGACAGAAAATGTAAAGCCAAACCCAATGACTAAGAGAGGCGTGTATTTATCATTCCATTATTTAAAGAAACTTGTCTGAACAATTAGTGTTAGTCTTTTACTTTTGTTGATGTATCCTGCCAATAAATGATGTGTTGTTTAATGGGTAAATAACTGTGAGTCATTATAGTGCCCAAGGCCAGCAAGATACAGTAATTTGCACTAAACACTTATTCACCAAATGAAACCATAAAATTATATAATTTGGGTCAAAACTCATAGAGATAATTATGATTACAAACGTATGCGTACAGTTTTTGTTATTGAAATTTGTTATCTTAAATTTCAGGGTATATATTACATGCATTAGCGTGTAATGCTCATCTTCCGGTGTCGGTCCCAGCATGGCGCCACGGCTCTTGCTCTCCCCATGCCCTCCTTCCTGTTAGCGGGTGCACGTGCGTTCTGGCCATTACCATGGCACCAGGATACACTTTCTACCTGGAGGTGTCTTAGGCTACAGCCAATAGCATGGCAGCAGCCTCTATATCACAGACACCGCTTCATAATGGCGTTGCTGATTATAGCTTATTGCTCAGGAATTTTCTATTCCTCTTCTTCTCCTTGCCTTGTCTTGAGCCTTCTTTTGATTACTGAGTGTCCTTCCTTCAGCTTCTCCTTCTCCTTGTGCCATTTGTACTCCCATCCTTCCTTCAATCCTTGCCTCTGGTTTGTGTGTTTTCTGCTGTTAGTTTGTGAATCATTGTGAGTTTGCCCTTGTATCATCCACTGTCTGTTTGGGTATTTGTGAGTTGTTTTCACGTGGGTTTTTTGCACTCTTGCATTTGTTTTGTGTACTTACCCGCATGCATAAGTTCAGTCTGCTGGGGCCCACGACCTGCTAGAGTTCTGCAGCCAAGACTGCCCCACCATCAGGGGCTCCAGTGAACAACTGGCTCTGGTTAGACTCCGCACCCTGGTGGTCTGTTTCCTAACAGAATATTATATACAAATTCAAATATGTGTCGATTTTTCTGGGTTAACTTCTGCAAAGACTACAATTTTCCCAGAAAAAAAAAAACTTGGGCTATATTTAGCAAGAATATAGGAATTGTTCCTCAGTTAGGAACGTATCCCGCTTAAGTAGGGTGTTTGAAGGAGAGGGTGCAGGAGTCCACTAGATGTTACATGTGTTTTACGAACTTAGTTCCATATAATGGGATTTAGAAACAAACAAAGGGGCTGGGCTTTATAATATTATAAGCATTATAATTTTATAGTATGGGTGAAATTAAGAAGTTTCAACAGATTGATCAGACAGACAGAGAAATCTACTCGTGTGACTCAAGGCTGCCTATCGGTCTTTTCTCCCTAATGACATACCTGTCTTCTTGTGCCTAATCTCTAATACACTTCCACCTCCCTGAACCCCCTCTATGCACACATGGTCCCCTTACATTTACTTATCTCCCTCCCTGTCTCCCTTACATTACATATATATATGGACATGGCACACTATTTAAAGCCTATGTGGGGCATATTATGGGAATGACAAATACTATAATATGTGGTTTATATTAGGGTTTGGGAATGGCACACTATATACAGTATATAGTGTGCCATTCCCATGCCCCTAATATAACCCCACATATATTATAATATGTGTCATACCCAGACCCATGATATTCCCCATTTATACATCATATAATGTGCCATTCCAGACCCCTAACATTATCCCACATGGAATACCACAGACTATGGGAGTGAAGCCCTACATAAACCTTTGGGACTGGTTCCTGCGGCTTGTCACTAGCAGTGCCTCTGTCCCTGAGCCTAACTTGGAGATGACTACCGATATCACTTTGTCATAAATGAGAAAACTGCTAGACATTGTTATACCACCCAGACTGACTAACAATTATTCTTTTAAGGTTGCAGCAGTAATTATAGCATTCATCCATTTCTGACACCCATCACCTTTCTGTTGGTGCATGGAGTAACCCAGCTGCCGTCCGATTGCTAGAAGCAGTGCTTACATCTGCAGGGGCCAAGATAAAACTGTATATTTATTATACACTTTTATATAGTATTAAAACAGTTTAAAATCCTAAAACCAAATATCCAAACAATCCAATTGAATTAAGTCCTAATTGTAGTATGCTGGTCCTTGGCAAACACAATCATACTGCTTCAAGTATCTTGCTGATCCCAGCTGTTTTGACCTTGTGCCTTCTACAAAGCTTTTATGGAACAAGGGCCCCAGTCCATGCACACAAGGCTGACGGATTCACTGGCTTGTCCCAGTGGAGAGGACCATGTTCCTGAATCCTAGTTTAGTCTTGGAAAAAGGCAGCACCAGACACCAGAAGTTCAACTCTCTCTGTTCCCCACAGTCCACACTTTCATCCAGTATCTAAGTATATTTTTTCAGAGTTCAGCTTCACTGATATTCTCACTGCTGTGCAGCAGTGTGTGGAGTATAACACACATCGGTTTTTGTCAGAGACCCAAAGATTGAACATGGACTTGCGGATCTTAATAATGGTTATTAGAGAATTTTACAACTACAGAGAATGCCGGAGTAAGGAAAGAAACCAGGGAAGTCCAATTTAGAAGTGCTAGATGAAGTTGCAAGCAAGATGTTCTAGGTAGTACAGCACATAAATGGTACTGGAAGACTGTCATAATAGTCACAGAACACTGGAGATTGGTTACTACGTGGTGCCACAGAACATAGGTGACGGGTAAGTCCATTGCAGCAATGCTAGGTGGTAGAGCCTGCCGATGGTATTGAAAGACTGCAGGAAACCATGAAACACATGAGAAGCAATAGGAGCACATGGTGAGCCTGAAGGAATAGAGACACTGGAAACATGGCCTTAGTTAATGACTCCAAACTCAGGTCCAGAGTGTAGGTCCATGTGCAGTTTAAATAGCAGACAGACAGTTATGTGGAAATCACTGCCACTTATACAGAAATAACATTTTGTTGCCCAAGAGTGTAAGGAAGGCTGACACTATTAAAGTGGAATGGCTTGTTAACTGAACATGGAAACATTTGGGATTCTGTTGAGCTGCAAAAATCTTTCGTTACTGTTCTGTCTCTGTGGCATAAGGCACTGACTATATAAAGTTCAAACAATTGTGTCATCACAATGACTATATTTTTGTACATTTGCATTGTCAATTAACACAAATTACTCACACAAAACATCTATCATTTACATTGTAGTGATTTAAATTTGTACTTGTTTAGAAGACCCAACCAGGTCATGGCACGGTGTCTGGAAGAATTCACCACGGACCAATGGGGAGGCGGTCCATCACCATGGACCCCTGCTACTGGCCCCCCCCCCGGCATTGATAGCCCCCTGCGCGATGAGCAGCGGGGGACCCCTGATACTGGCTCTCTCATTAGGGGTCTGCAGTTCCCGGCAGTCAGTGGTGGGGTACACGCCCTGGCTGTGGAACAATAGGCTCTGGAGAGAAGGAAGGGGAAGTTGACTTATGCCTATAGACCAGGCCAGTTAAGTTAAGTTGTATTAATAGTAACATAGTTTTAGTATCTCTGTCGGGAAGTGTGTTACTAGTCAAGATGGGTAGTCCCTTGTAGAGAATAGTGTTAGCCTCTGTTTCTGGGTTGGGGGGTTAGGCCAGGCTGCATAAGCTTCTGTTCTAGGTCCCATCCACAAGGAAGATAAGGAGGATAGAGATCGATACCCAGGTGAGTGTGACTTGGAGTGTGTGTTAAGGTGATAGGCCCCCACTGAGTTGGGTAGGGCTCACCCTCCAAGCAAATACAGCATGTAGTGGTCTGTGGTCATCGCCAGGGCCCCTAGCCAAAACATAATGGCCCAGATCAAGAACAACGCTTGTGAGCGAATATATGCTCCGTAACGTAGCGTAAATGTGAACATATGGGCCATTCACGTATGTGTCGCGTAAATCCTTACGTGTGGGCGTGCCAATTTTACATGAGTCAAAAATACGTCTGAAATACGCTACGTAAGCGGGGGTTTGTATTTAAAGTGTACAGTATGGGCGTGCTTAGCTGCGTAAATACGTGTTGCACATACGTACCTGAGCGGATTACATCGGTTACATGGGCAAAAGTTAAGGTAGGGTTTGGAAAGCGGATCTCGGACAAAATACGTACATTCAAGGGGTGTGCCGAGGGGAGTGTATAGAAGGTAAATGTATTGCATGCGAGTAAACGTATTGCAAGCGGAGTTCTGGATCTACCCCAATATCAGTAACCCTCCAACCAGGGAAAGAAGTAATGCACTTTCTCCCAGTGAGGTGCTTGGACATTCCCCTTCTCCCTCCCGTGCGAACTGGCACCTTGATAATCCTTATTTCTTTTCAGGAACCAGTCATCTGGCTGTCCTTCGAGAAAGCACCTCACAGGACGGAAGGACACAGTCGTGCGCAACTGATTCGTTACTGCAGGAGTGTTAAGGTTAACACAACCAGGGCACGGAGTCTAAAAAGGGCCAGGTCTTTGCTAGAGCCCCTGATGGTGGGGATAGTCTGGGCTGCAGGACGCCTGGCAGGTCGTAACCGCCAGAGTTGCCACCTGGGAGAAGAAACAGAAACTGAGTAGGAACCAGAGGAGAGGTGTAAGAAGTAGGATGTAGAACAGCGGGATGAGAGGAACTTGAAGGGACTAGTCCTGACAAATAGCAGAGGACAGGCAAGGGAGGCGATGGATCAGATGGAGTGGGGCACTCAACAGCAAACACACCAAGCTTCCCCCCGGAGGGGAAGGGAACACACCCACGCAGGAACAGAGAAGAAAAGAACTGAAAGGGGTGAAGCGGGAGAGCAAGAGGGAACACTGGGAGTACTGGGCATGGATATTACATGGACAGGGCACTCAGAATCAGTAAAGGCAGGAGCATAAGACACTATAGGTACAGAGCAGATCACAGGCTGGAGAACCAGACTCTATAACTGGCAGTGTTAAACTAACACTGCCAGTTCTAGCATAGGGTCTGCAGGCCAGCGATTGGACAGTAAACCCAGCCTCTCACACCTGATTGGACGCCGATCAGAGAAAATAAACAAGGCTGCGGCAGCGGAATCCTGCGGCAGTACTCAGAGGCTACGCTGACTTCACAGGCATGTGTCAGAGAAAACAGTGGGGAGACTGGAGGAAAAGGTAAGCGAGTTACATGCCAGACCGCATAGCACGGCAGTATGTAACAAGGAGCGGGTAGGTTTGGGACTGGTCATCAGGGCACCGAGACCCAGGATTTTAGCCCTGTTACACTTGCATTTGAACCACTGGGAAAGGGAAAATATCTGCATTTGGCTTGACTGGTTTTTGGCCATCCACAAGCTCCTGCACTTTCATACTGATCCAGAACCTCACTATAAAGTAATCTGAGTTCTTAAGCAAACCAGTTTCTTTACAGGGAGGTTTGTGAACGCAGGAAAACCATTTGCCTAAATTGTGTGGGGCAAGCAGAGAGAACTCTCTTGCTTTAGTCAAGTTAAGTGTCAGACTCCTAATTTTCACTCTGCAGCCTCTGCTACTTACCTTGCTCAGGACTGTCACCCCAGAGTCTAAACCTCACTCATGCTCCACTACAGCTGCAGTTCTGACTTCTACTACTAAGACTTAAGTACTTCTACTACTAGGGCTCAAGTACATAATTCTCTAGTACTTTGTCTCTTAAGAGGCTCTGGAGATTCTGCTTGAACTGCTCCTCGTGTCTTCTGCCAATGAGCAAGACCTACATAAGCACCCTGAGATATCTCTATTTACCTACAAACCTGAGTATCCAATAACCAGATACCTAGATACCCGAAACCATGACACAAGTTCGCTGCATCTCCATTCCTGGGAAAACAAGTGTAGGGCAGCCTTGGGTAGTGGTTGCCAATTTTTTAGTTCAGGCTCCGAGGCACGGCAACAGAACACTTTTATCCTGTTGGCAGTGATTGCAAGATCACTAGTCAGCTGCTATTTGGATTTATACTTAGGGCCTGATTTTAGGGACAATGGGGTAGATCCAGAACTCCGCTTCCAATCCATTTACTAGCGTAGAATATTTACGCGAGCATACCTTCTACACACTCCCCTAGGCACACCCCTTGAATGTGTGTACTTTGACTGCTTTCCGCTTTACAAACCCTACCACACATGTACATATAGACAGCGAGGAGTTACGCCGCTAAGTACGCCCATACTATACGATTTAAATGCAAACTTCTGCCTACTTTGCGTATTTTAAGTGTACTTATGGCTAACGTAAAATTGGCACGCCCCCTCGAACGAATTTCCGCTGTTGATACGTGAATGGCCTATATGCTCACAGTTACGTTACATTACGTAGCGTATCATCTGTCGTGCGCATGTGCAGTACATACCAAGTTGCGGTTTTATGTATCCGCCAGGCGTAAATTCGCATGGAAGCGTTGTTCTGGATCTGCCCCAATACTTGTTTCCTTATGTTCCTGTATTATTTCTTCAGACTCTCCTGTGTTTCAGTGTTCTTTTGGATCATTTCCATTTTCCATGTATTCCAGTGGATTTTCCATCTCCAGCATTCCAGTATAGTTTCACCTGGTTCTGGTATTCTGTCAATTTGCTATCTTCCAATACCTTCTGGGAGCCATTTTATCCAGGCATTGCTATAGTGATTGTCTATCTTCAGCTTTCCAGTGTAATTTCACCTGTTTTCAGTATTCCAATATTTCTGCTTGCTACTACAACCAGGCACTGCTATGAAGGACTACAATTCTGTTTATCTTTCAGTGTAATTCATAATATTTGCATCCTGATTCATAGAACTGTATCTATTTCCAGATTAATCCTTTGGCTGTTACCCATTATTTTCATTCCTTTGTCCGATGCCTTGCTGATTGCAGTCAATAAAATCTGCAAGATGCAGGAAACTCCCTCCATACATTTAGGGTCCCTGGAGGTGTATTAGACTCAACTAACATTATGTCAGAATACTCTGGATAGAAAGCACTAGATTTACTAATCTTCTTAATAGGATAAATGGAGATGTAGCCCATAACAAGCAATAAGATTCTAGCTAACATTCTCTAGTATGTAATAGGAAAGTGAGAGTTAGAATTTCATTGGTTGTTATGGGCAACATCTTCATTTTTCCTTGATGTTTAGTAAATCTAGCCCATAGACGTATTATCACTACAGGTACTATGCTGAAGAATACAGGTGATTTAACAAGTTGAACAACGACAAGATGGCAACCATGTTTAACTATTATGGTGCATATAAGGTCTGGCTACATATTCTGATTCAGTTACCTTCAAGGGTCAGATTTACTAAGTTGCAAGAAAGTAAAAATGTAGATGTTGCCTATAGCAACCAGTCAGAGTTTATATTAAACATTTTCTAGAGTGTAATAGGAAAGTAACAGCTAGAATCTGATTGGTTGCTATGGGCAACATCTCCACTTTTCCTGCAGCTTAGTAAACCTAGCCCCAAAAGTTTTTAAATCGCCTCCTTAGGTATCTGGTTCTCTGAGTCCAATGCCACAGTTAAGTTTAAACCTAAGGAATGTTAAGTGTTCTGAACCAATTCACCATACAATCTGAATGAGCAACTGGAATTTTTCTACCAAATGAAGCAACTTATATCACTCCACATCCTACATTTCAACATTTCATAACTTTTTGACAAAGCGAGAAAAGAGTTTTCTACAGCCACAAGCCCTCTACAATTACTGCAAGTTTATAGGACTGTGGGCCAGAACACGCTTCAATTTCATACTTTATCTTCTGGATGAAAATAGAATAACTAAGCCGAACCATATCAAAGACATGCTAAGGGTATATTAGGGGGTATATAGTATACAGTATAGATACAGGGTAGAAAAGGGGTGTATAGGGTAGGTACAGGGGGATAAAAGGGTCTCTTCTAAAAATTACTTCATAATTGTGCTAAATTTATGTCCTTCCAGAGATACAGACCATCCTCCAGAACTCAGTATTCCAGGTGAGGCAATACCAATAACCTAGACATTTGGATTACTACTTCTCTTTTTCTGCTATAACTAAACTTCGATGGACAGAAATCGTCCAGATATTTGCCATATATCATATACAAATCGTCGTATTCACTAAAGGCGATTTGTCTAAATTAATTTAGTGCGATGTCAAATCCCTGAAAAACAAATCGCCTGCTGTGTGGGGAGCTTTCAATGAAAGTGCCTCACACATAAACTGAAATTTGACATGAAAGGCTGCCCTCTAGTGACCGAATGGTCATTTGGAGCGGCGCGGAAGAAGAGGAAGGAGGCTGTCACTGGGGCAAGTCCAGAAGAGGCCAAGGAGCTGAAGAAAGGACCGGATATGCATCTTCTATCAACTGGAGAAGATTCCCTGCCAAGAAGAAAGAAACTCCAAGCAACTCGTCCCAAGAATGATGACAGCAACGGTGAGTGTAAAAAATTGTTATTATTATTTCTACAACACACACTACATTAATACACATTTATTATTATAAAACACGGTGACCATCGGAGGTAAGTTCACACATTAAGGGGCATTATTAGGCAGTGTAAATGTTTATTTTACATATCCACGTATATTAATGTATTACTGTATGTTTTGTGCACACTGTATTTTTTTTTCATGCACCACACTCAGTACAGCATGTTTAGAACACTTACCATGCTGACGCTGATATTACTGCAAGGCTCAGCAATTCTGAGCCTTCTAGTTCTATCAGCGCAGCATGGGTAAGCCTTTCAACCATTTGGCTGGGTTTTTTTTTGTTGGTTTTTTTTTTACAAAGCGACGAAGATTTTTTTTTTTAAAGGGCAAATCGCTGTGTTTTTTTTATAGAAAAGCAAAGCGATTTACCCCTTGCTAAAGTGACGCTTATCGACAGTGATTAAAAATCACCTAAGATCGATTCATAATCGCCAGCTAAAATCGATCTTAGTAAATAAGGTCCTATGCAACCAAGTATCCAAACCTTTATTCTTACCATAATTTTATTAGAAAATATATGTGGTGTTCAGTAGTCATGATTATGCTTGATTATTATGGTTAATTATTGGTGAATTGTTGCCACAACTTCTACTACTCACTTTTTAGATAACAAAGCCTTTCATTTGTGTGTATCAGTGTTAGCACGGTAAGGCTGCTAACCATGCCACGCTGTAGTGTGTGTAAGCAAAAAAATACAGTAAGCACCAAACATACATTAACCCATTACCTAATGTAAAAAATAAAGTTTCCCTAACTAATTATGTTCCCTAAATGTGTGCACTTACTTCCGGTGGTCATCTTCTCCTAATCTAAGTGTATAGATGCACTGTGTGTTGTATAAAAATAATCAAAGGTTTGGGCACTCACCGTTTGCTGACATCTCTCTGGGGAAGCGCTGCTGGATGTGCAGAATCTTCTCCTCTTGATTGCAGTCTGTGTTCCGCTTGATTGGAGTATCTGGTCCGGTTCTCAGGGGTCTTCTCCAGTTGCCACGAAGAGGACACCTCCTTTTCTTCTGCGATGCTGCTCCTAATGACCATTTGGTCGCTAGGGGGCAGTGTTTTATATAAGAAATGACGTCAGAAACACTAGAGCACCACTGTAACTGACGTCATCTCTTATATAAAACACTGCCCCCTAGCGACCAAATGGTCATTAGAAGCAACATCGCAGAAGAAAAGGAGGTGTCCAAATCGTTTGTTAATGAATCCGGTGATTTTGGAAAAAAAATCGTGGCTATATCGCCGCAATGTGCTGCGATTTCAAATCACAGCAAAAAACGTGTTCCATGAATGAGGCCCAAAGTGTTATATAATGCATGTTTGGAGCGCTGGACCTCTTTTTTTGTTCCTTGTGGGTGTGAAGAAAGGGCTGGGAATGATCCACACAATATAAAGTCAGTGACTCTGTGGTACAATAATAACTATGAGCATGTAGTGTAAGAAAGGGGCTGAAGTCTGTGGCAAGTGATTTGTTGTGTTTATTTTTACAGACCTCTCTGTTACTCTTCCTGTGAAGTACCTTATATGAGTTCTCTCAGCAGTGAATCCCTCTCTCTCTCAGCCTTCCTATGCCAGAGATTGTCAGCATTTCACTCATTTGATGGTTGTTGCTCTCCTTCACTGCAAAGAAAAACACAGCTCTGGTTGTTTTTTCTTTATCTCTCTCTGTCACTTCAGGCATACCTCCCAACATTTGAGAATTCGAAAGAGGGACAAACTTTTGTGGCCTGGTAGAGGGGGTGTGTCTTGTACCACCCAGTGGGTATGTCTTGGAAAGTGGTTGTGTCTTGCACCTCCCAGACCAGCGTCTAGTGTCTGCCCCTTTTATTTAACAACCATCCATATGTCTGTCTCTTATTATTAGGCCTGCCTTCCATATGTCTGCCTCATATTATTAGGCCTGCCTTCCATATGTCTGCCTCTTATTATTAGGCCTGCCTTCTATATGTCTGCCTCTTATTATTAGGCCTGCCTTCCATATGTCTGCCTCATATTATTAGGCCTGCCTTCCATATGTCTGCCTCTCATTATTAGTCCAGGATTCATATGTCCGGCCTCCATATCTGCCCCTTATTTGTCCTACCTCCATGTCTTCCCCTTATTATTATGTCCAGCTTCCATATCTGCCTCTATATTATTTGTCCAGCCTTCATGTCTGCCCTTTGTAATGTCCAGCCTCCATGTCTGCCCCTTATGTCTAGCCTCCATTGTCTGCCCCTTGGGGCTGATTCAGAGATACGATTTCCACGGCACTTAGGAGCGTATATTTAAGATCATAGAAAATTCGCAAAACTGCGCATGCGTAGTAATAGTGCAACGCCGTCTACGTAGCGGTTAGGAGCGTAAATTCGCTAAGAGCGTAAGTTTGAATCGCACGCAAGCACTTAAGATCTTAAGTGCAGCGAATCTTTAAGATCTTAAGGATTTGCATGGAAATGGGCGGGGGGAGGCAGGGAAATGAGGGAAAGTGGGCGAGGACTGACACTTAGGATCTTAAATGAACGCTCCCACGTCACTTAAGATCCCAAATTACAGCGTAGAGTTAGGGCAAGTCAATGGTGGTCTAAGTTTAAGATCCACCGCTGTTTGCAAGGGGAGTGACTCTTTAGGCAGTGGGCTGGAACCTGCTAGGATCTTAACATTAGATGCGTATATTTGCGATCTTTTCGCAATCGCATCTCTGAATCAGCCCCCTTATGTCTAGCCTCCAATGTCTGTCCATTTAAATGTCTAGCCTCCAATGTCTGCCCATTTAAATGTCCAGCCTCCATTGTCTGCCCCTTATTTCCAGCCTCCATTGTCTGTTCCTTATTTCCAGCCTCCATTGTCTGCCCCTTATGTCCAGCCTCCATACCTGCCCTTTATGTCCAGGGTCTTCTGTTACTTACCTTTGATGATTTCTCCTTCCTCCGCGGCGCGGCAGGGGCTTTACCAAAAAAAACAACAACTTTGTCCCGAGAGTCTGATCTCTTGGGACAAGTTGTGAGGCGGGCAGGACAGTCCACCAAAAGCGGAACTGTCCCACTGGAATTGGGACACTTGGGAGGTCTGCTTCAGGTCAAAACAAAAATGTCTCCCCATCACACCTTTCCAGAACTTTCCTTCACAGCCAGTAGCCCTAACTGCCCTTTCCCCTTTCTTCTTAAAGAGCAGCAATGTCCAGCTCTAATATCACCACTCACTAACTACACATAACCTTCACACCCACTTATAAATGTTAAAGTAGCTCTGGTGCACTCCCCCTGTGTGAGCGTAGTTACACACAGTTACGCCGGCTGAAGGCTACCCTAACCTGCCCTCACTACCTAATTTTCCTCCGTAAAAATGACGGCGACTGTAGGTCTGGATCAGGCCCATCGTTCTTAAGAAGAACACTACGCACTGTAAGATAAGGTTCTGTCCGTACCTAACTCACTCTTAAGTGTGAATCAGGGTCACTGGGCCTGATCCAGAACTACGCCGATGCGCTGTGCTTACTAAAGCACAGCGTATCGGCGTCTACTCTCCCCGACACTCCCCCTGTGCGACCGTATTTTCCCTTGCTTACGCCGGCTGAAGGCTACCCAAACTTCAGCCGGGGTAAGCAATGGAAAATACGCTCGCACAGGAGCGTTGCTACACTAAGCCCTCCCTCCCTCATTAAACTAACTCCCCCCGCCCACCTTCACTAACCTTAACGTAGTAACGCTGGGGGGACACCCCCTCCAGCGTCACTACGCTGTTCCTACGGACAGTAGCTACGCCGGGCAACATCTGCCCGGCACATGCGTAGATCGGCTTTACAGCCGATCTTATGCTTACGCCCACCATAGCTAGTACGGCGGGCGTAGTTCTGGATCAGGCCCATTGTGGCTACCCCTCGCTTTTTATTTTCACAACAAACATGTCTTCCAATAGCTGTGGCTGTCTGGACAGGTATGTGAACACAATTTTACTGTACTTTCATTTCCCCCATTAAGCTTCATTCATCTTATGTCATAAACATGTTATGTTACAAGTATACATATGTATTTGTCAAGTGCAGAAGCAGTAAAAGTCAATTTTTATGCTGCTAAAATAGATTTGTGTCCAACTGTGCATCAAACTCTTTGTGAGCAACCTGACAGTTAAAATGATGCAGCTGATTTATGATATCCAGTAAAACATATAAGTTGCAACACTTAGGACAATCACATTGAATACTGAGAAAATCACATTTTGGCAAAAGATACCTTTCACAACAGCCAAAAATCAAACGTTTTTTAATAAAAAATAATAGTATTTATACTATTTCAATTAGTTACATGTTCACTCATTAACTAGTGAAAGAAATATAACATCTGTACAGAAAGTGTCTATTTTGTGAGTCATTAAGAAAGCAAGGGTAATAACATAATTACATCTGTTCTTATTATTATATTGATGTCAGATTTAATTTTGTGGACTGCATAATAATAGTCTTGGTACATGCTTTATAATGCCACCTTGTATGAAGATATTTAAAAGTAGATTATTTTTTTATAGGTTTTAACTCAAATCATCTCTTGTCCACCCTTTTCTTGTCAGGACAACTGAGGGTTAAACCTTTTAGCCCCAAGGAAGTTAATCCCTGGGTTGTTAAGTGACAGAGCTAGCATGTTGTTTAATGTTTAGATGTTTTGTTGTGTTGCCCAGGGAGTCCATTAGGCCTGAGGGGAGGTCCGGTGGAGTTAGGTTTATAAGCCCACTCTTGCCTGACTGCCTCCTCTTTGATCGTCAGGAGAAGTTAAAGGACATGGGGCCGGATCCTGACCTACACTCACCTTATGGGCTCACAAGGGGCCTGATCCAGAGCTACGCCCGC
>WWET01005912.1:28529-42319 GCA_011038615.1 Limnodynastes dumerilii
CCCACCCCAGGCTTCTGTCACTCTCTAACCCCCACCCCAGGCCTCTGTCTGTCTCCAACCCCCACCCCAGGTCTCTGTCACTCTCTAACCCCCACCCCAGGCTTCTGTCACTCTCTAACCCCCACTCCAGGCCTCTGTCACTCTCTAACCCCCACCCCAGGCCTCTGTCTGTCTCCAACCCCCACCCCAGGTCTCTGTCACTCTCTAACCCCCACCCCAGGCTTCTGTCACTCTCTAACCCCCACTCCAGGCCTCTGTCACTCTCTAACCCCCACCCCAGGCCTCTGTCTGTCTCCAACCCCCACCCTAAACCCCTGTCTCTATCCAGCACCAACCCCAGACCTGTCTCTCTCCAACCCCCACTACAGGCCCCTGTTTCTTTTCTGCAGCACCCACCCCAGGTCCCTGTTTTTTCCTTTGCAGACCCCACTCCATGCCCCTATTTCTCTCTAGTCACTACTCCTTGCCCCTGTTTCTTCCTCTCTAATCCAAACTCCATGCCCGTTACTTTCCTGCTCCAATTTCCCTCATTTCTCTGTGACCTTTTCTCTTACCTTCTTTTTCTCTTCTGGTCCTGTAACTCTGGGTCACGCTGCAGACTTCGGAGCCTTTCTTCCCCAAAATCACGGGTCTGTTGGGGGCGGAGCTTGCACAGAGGGGCGGGGCTTGTATGCAGAGTCTGGCCAGTGCTGTAATCCTATTGATTAAGCACTGAATGAACAGGGAGGGGGAGGCGCATCAGCACTGGGCTGTACAGACTGTCTCTGATGCTGCTGCTCCGCAGTTTCACACAGTCTGCAGTCCAGTGCACTGACAAAATGCGCAGAATCTGTGCTGCGGGCAGTGTAGTTTTTTTTTTTTTTTGGGGTTTTTGGGCAACTGGAAACCCCCCCTGTGTGCGCCACTGAAACTCATTTCATCAGAGTTGCCAATTGAACTCTCAGAAGCAGAATTCTACACAAACAGTAAAGTAGTGTTAGGATATATCTGCAATGAGAGCAGGTGATTCCATGTTTACGTCAGCAACCATGTGTTAAGGATAAGGAGATCCACCAGCCCAAAACAGTGGCATTTTGTATCTACTATGCACAATCCTGTAGACCATGCAACAAGAGCTGTCTCAGACAGGGGGCCATATGCAGAGCTCCATACATACGCAATCTATGCTGCAACAAGTAGCGTAGGTTACGTTACAAAATTACTGCGAAAGCGCAGTAGCACATTTCGGCGAACTCTGGCTGCAAATGCAATGTGGCTGGAGCTCTGCATACGGCCCAGTATCCTTAATGACACCACATGGCTCAGGTGACCTGAATTCCTTTACAAGACAGACTAGAACAATCTTGAAAGTGAGACGTTTGGACTAGTAGACGCAGACTCAGATGTTGAAATATGTCCACAAATAACTACAATCCATACAATAATTTCAGATTGTCAACTTGAACCTCAGAGATTCTTAACTTGGAAATCACTTGTTAGAGCTATTATCTGCTTAACCCACATAGTTTGTTAAATAAAATGCACATATGTAACCATGAATGGATGTAAAGGTAGGCATCATTCCTGGAAGTCACCATGTTACTTCTTTAATTGTGTAAAACTATCACAATGAAGTCAACCACCAGAGACAGTTGTTTACAGAAGGAGCTCTATGATCAGCTGGATTCTGGATTATTGGAGTAAAAAGGCGTGTAAGCAGCACAATCTTCAAATGTATCACTTGCCGCAGATCACGTGGTACTTCTCAAACTCAGAATATGGCTAGTCTTCCAGCAGACAGACATAGTACGGACCCTCCCTTTTCCATTGTTGGTGTTGATGTATTTGGTCCCTGGACTGTCATTACATGACACACTAGACGTGCAAATGTGAACAGCTAACGCTGGGCAGTTTTATTCACCTGTTTGAGTATCAGAGCTGTTTACATTGAAGTTATAGAATCAATGGACACTTCTAGCTTCATCAATGCCCTTAGATGTCTCATTGCTATCCGTGGTCCTGTAAAACACATCCGGTCTGACAGAGGCACCAACTTTGTTGGAGCAGCCAAAGAATTACAAATTTATTCAAACATCAACACTAAAAGTATAGAGAGATACCTCAGCAACTAAGGTTGTACATGGACTTTCAACCCACCTCATTCTTCTCATATGGGAGGAGCCCGGGAAAGAATGATTGGCATAATATGCAGAATTCTTGATTATATCTTTTTCCAAGTACTCAAGAGAGTTTAACAACTTTCATGGCTGAAGTCTCAGCTATTGTCAATGCCAGACCTTTGACTTCAGTCTCTAATGACCCAGAAGATCCACTTCTCCTTACCCCCGCCACTTTTCTTACTCAGAAGACTGGGATTGCCTATGCTTCTGGAGAATTCAATACCAAGAACTTATTCAAACATCAGTGGAGACAAGTTCAAAGTCTTGCAAACACCTTCTGGGACATGTGGAAAAGACAATATATCTCTACACTGCAGCCAAGAAGCAAGTAGCAAGTTGCTAAACCTGATCTAAAACCTGGTGGCATTGTGCTTGTCAGAGATTGTCAGTCACAACATAATGAGTAGCCATTAAGTCTTGTCAACAAAACATTCCCAAGCAAGGATGGGAAGGTTCATAAGGCCGAGGTAAAAATCTGCAAGAAAGGAGAGACTAAGTTGTTTCTCAGACCAGTGTCTGAACTGTTTCTACTGTTATCTTCTTAGAATTAAAAAATTTGGTATCATTGATACCAGAAGGATGGAGATACCAAATTGGTATATATATTTAGATAGATAGATAGATAGACAGACAGACAGACAGACAGACAGACAGACAGACAGACAGACAGACAGACAGACAGACAGACAGACAGACAGACAGACAGACAGACAGACAGACAGACAGACAGACAGACAGACAGACAGACAGACATGGATTTCTCAAGGAAAACCTTAAAGATTGTGCAAAGTGTTAATATTGCTGAGTAAAATACTGGCACATGCAACAAAATGCTGCTACTTGCAAAAAGTTAAAAATAAAAGTCTGTTAATATAAAAGGACTTTTGGAGGAAGCACACGGAAACCTGGCTGAAAATAGGATACTTTTATAGGTAATTAACAGTGACATAATTGAACATAAAGGCAAATTTAAACTGTGTAAGCAGAAATATAGTTGAGAGGTCATATTTTCTACGCAGATTTAAATTACAGTTGAAATTGATAGCTGTTCAGTATATAAAGCTGTTCATGTTTTCTTTCCATGTAAAAAAAAATAAAATAAAAAATAAATATTACAATCACATGACACCTCTGCAATTCAACAAATCAATCAAATTTTGCTCAGATGTACCATTGGACCTGTTTGTTAGTCATTATCAGCCCTACAATATCTAAAATACCATTTTTGGTCCTGAGTACATTTTGGTAACTGTAGTCATTAGTCCACATGGCGATCCTGTGTGAATTTAGTTAAACCATATACTATTCATTTAAACCTTGCTTTGTTGATAGTTGTTAGGGTTAGGGGGAAGGGGGAAGGGTACTGGACTAAGTGCCATCAGAGCTGGGTTTGAACCTGATAGGGTGATGTACTAGGATATAAGGTAGGTTCTGGTTGTGGGTAAGAGGTGAACCAGTAACACATGGATCAGGGGTAGATTAGGTTTTTTTTTTGCGTTTTTCTTTTTTTAACCTTAGCATTTTGAGAAGTTAGAATCCTGAGTCATTTATATAATTGAACTTTCTCTATATATTTGATCTGGCTAGAAATTATTGGCCTGTTATTTTATTTGCTCTTTTTTAAAATTTGTTTTCTTTCTATGTATTACATACACAAAGATATGTAACAGGGTAGATACACCAAAAGAGGTAAACAAAGTGAATAATGATCTCGACAGACTAGAAGAAGTCTGTCAAAAGTGTTGCAGTTTAATGACCAAAAAATGCAAAATCATGTAGTTTTTTGTAAAACCCCAAAAGCACAATATAGCATTAATGGCACTAAATGAGAAAATACTAATACAGAAGAGGATGTAGGAGTAACAAAGCAATGAGAAAGGCAAGACAGATTATTTTTTCCTTAGGGAGAGGAATTAGTAGCAGAAAGAGAGAAGTAGTGATGTCTTTATAGGCCATTGGTACGGCTTTATCTGGAATATTGTGTTTATTTCTGGAGGCCATATCTCTAGAAAGACATAAATAAATGAGAAATTACAAAGCATGGTACCTAAATGCGTACATGCAGGGCCGGCGCCAGATATTTTCTGACCCAGGGCACAACCTTGGTGCTCCGCCCCCTGCGTGATGTCGTCCGTGACGTCACATGCGGGCGGCAGAACTGCAATACCAGCGAGATGATGTGCAGGGAAGTATTTTTAGAGCCATGGTTAGCATCTGCGGACCCCATCAGCTTCAGAGCCCGGGACAGTAGTCCCGGCTGTCCCACCTAATGGCAGCCCTGCGTACATGGCATGCATCTCAAAATAGATTAGGAGAAGAAAATAAACATGTATACTTAGAGCCAAGATGGGATAGCTTTCAAACATACCAAGAGGTACAGAAGGGTGGCATTTTTCATAGGATGTATTATAACACAAGGACATGTGAAAAGTGGTCAATTCAGAGGAAATGTATACAAAATCACTTTACTGAATGTATAGTTGATGAATGGAATAGCCTACAATATGAGGTGGTAGAGGCTAACACAGTAGAACAATATAAACATTCTATAGATATCCTAAATTTTACTTAAAATATAGGGTGAAATAGGGTCTAGTATGACTATGGAAAAAAATAAACTGGTCAGAATGAATGAGTTAGTTTGCTCTTAGCTGCCATCACATCTTATGTTTCTGTGTATATGTCCATGACAGTAAAAAAATAAATCCTAAAACATAAAATGGTAACTTTTTGTTGTTGTAGGTTATGTAATTCATTGTAAGGAAACTCCTTTTAAATTGCATTTTTAGTTTCCATATCATTCAGCTCCTAAAGATATGATGGATTTTGCAAATGACGAGTTATTTTGTTATTATATCATTTATCCTTCACAAAGTAAATTGCTTTTCCTTCAATTTGTAAAAAAAATCTTTGTTTCCTTTAAAGTTTTATTTAACATTTATAATTTTAAAACTTTGGTTTTAACTGTTCTATTTTATTTTTATATTTCATTTCCAAGCAATAAGTTACATGCCAAATATTACTAATACTATTATTCATCATTATCATCATCATCATCATGAAAACACTTTAAACTGAGCTGTGATATCTGTGACATCTTCTGAGAAAATGAACATTAACTTAGGGCAGTGAAGAATAACACACTTATCGGAAATGGTCAAATTTATTGTTTAGAGCTTTTAACAGTTAATTAAAATGCCTACTTTTTATTGCTACATCACAAAAAAGGAACCCCAAGTAATTATCAACAACTAAAATAATGTGCAAGTTTAGATGGTTAGAGGGCTGCACAATGCAGTAACTAAAGTAATGCACACAATGCTGCCTAAGAGGTTGTTTCTCAAGTTCAGATAACACTGTAATGTAAAAGATTACCATTATTAATTTTTGTCTAACCACTTACAAGTTTGTCAAAGAAATGTCCATATCCCCTTTTCAGCAGATTTATGATCTAAGTTGACCTGTGTACAACAGTAGAGCTTCCCAGACTCAAACTAATTTGCTTTTGTACAAGTCTCTCCTCTCAAAATAGTCCTAATTTTGCTTTGTTGGGTTGAGAAGATTTTTGGTCTTCACAGCAGTTCTACCTCTGTGGACTTCCATCAACATTATGCTAACAGTACCTAAACAAGTTGTCTACATCCCAATGCAGCAGTGCTTGTATTGTGTGGTTGTTAATGCAATAAAGTCCTCTAACTCTCCCTTCAGCTTTCAACACCATGGATACAGTATGAACATAAAGTAAGTCAAATAAACGATGCATGATCAAAAGCTGTGTGTAAATGTGTATATTATACAAAACATAGTTCAACAATTTCCAAAGGCATTGTCTTCTCTCCTTGCTGATACAGTGAAGAACATTGTCAATGTTACAATCAACCCCTGTTGTGACCTGTCTCCTCCACTAGTGGCCTCCCGTGCTCCCTCTCCAGATTCTTTGCAGTACTGGATTCCACCAGAGGGGCTGCTGTTCTGGCCTGTGTCTAAATAATTTGATTG
This sequence comes from Limnodynastes dumerilii, assembly GCA_011038615.1. Taxonomy (NCBI): domain Eukaryota; kingdom Metazoa; phylum Chordata; class Amphibia; order Anura; family Limnodynastidae; genus Limnodynastes; species Limnodynastes dumerilii. The sequence goes on from WWET01005912.1 coordinate 34,688, forward strand.
CATCTGCAATCTCACCCGCCTCTTCAGACTGCATTTAAACCAGCAACTCACACACTCCTGTGCTGGTTCATTGAAGTTATGTCACCTGTCCTGTCTGGTCTTTGCTCCTGTGTTCCAGCTCCATTGTCTTCGTGTAGTCCCTGAATTTATCTCTGTGCAGTCTGTTTATCCTCGTGTGTCCAGTGCCTCCTGATCTCAGCTATTTCCTGTGTCTTCAGCTGTTTTTCCTGGACTACTTAGTCTCCTGAGGGCAGATTTGGACCTACGCCCACCCGTGATTTTACGCCTGCCGTGAGCATAAAAACGCCCATTAGTACTTACTGGGCATGCGTGCGGCAGATGTTACGCAATGAGACTCAGAACGTATAGGCCTTGAGTGTACCAGCTTCGTTACAATGCACAAAGGGGTGTGCTATTTAAATTGTACAGTCTGAGCGTGCTAAGCGCCGTAATTACGCATGGAGCCTACGGACACCCGCGGTTACGCTAAGAAAAGTTAGGGTAGGGTTCGGTTGGTGTAAGACAGCATAAATACGGTCGACCGAGGGGAGTGCCTAGGGGAGTGCTTCGTATGTACGCTGGCATAAACATGCTACGCACAAGGGCGTATTATTTGCGTAGGTCTGGATCAGGCCCCTGCTATCTGCTCCAGTATCCACTCCTCCAGTGCTGCATTTCTCATGGACTCTGGTATTTGTGTAATCTTTCTTCTGTGACCCTGTGTTTCTTGTCATATCTGTAGACTTAGTTCATCACCTGCATATTCCTAGTATCACTCTGACTGCTCCAGCATTTCCTGCGTATTCCTGTGTGCCATCATCCTGTCCTTATATCCTGTACATCTGCGTTGCCCCTGCAATAAATCTAATTGAGCTAGCATGTCGAGTGATCTACCATTCGTAACAGTCAAAAAACCTAGAAATTTTGTTTTAAAATACTGTATCAAAACACCTGGATTTAAGGGATGCAAGTTATATTTATAATCTCCAAGCTTTAAATGGTTATTTGTAGGGAACCCTAAACCTATTTTTTGTATAACAGCTCTACAATGTGTGATGGTTCTTTCCACATACCCAAACAGTTTATTACTTTCTAGAGTTTGTCCTTGACCAACAGCAGCTTTACTTGTAGATCATTTAAGCGTCAGCATTATATAGGATGTTGGATGACAGGTTCGAGTGAGATGTTATATAATTCACAGAGATTTGTGGTTCAATGAAGCAGGTTGCGGAAATCACTGGAGACCAAGACAACAGTTGTGAATTTCAGATTTTAGTTTAGTTAAGTTTTTGTAGGTTTTGATTTTGCAGAAAACTTTTACAATAAAAACACACTGCTTTCAGCACATTGTAATACATCCATTTTCTGAGCGGCTCCATTCAATTTATCTCTACATAGCATTGCATACAACAAATTTAGGTTTATAAAACACTTGCAACAGTTGCTAAATTGTACATTTCACTTTTGTAACATTACTTGCATATAAATAAAACTTTTTTCATCTAAATAAACACTCAGGCCAAATCTAAACCATTGTGCAATATATCCAGCCCTCAACTTGTTGCAATTACATCAGTTACTAATGCGATATAATAACACTTTCCATATGCTTACATATAACATTTCATATTGGGTGTATTAAAGTTCATAAACCCATAAAGAACAAATTCTCTTATTTTTTTAATCAAGTTCATCACTGTACAATTTTAGCAAATATAATTATTAATTATCCCAGCAGTAACTCTCTAAAAATATTCAAACCAGGTAAGTACTAAATTATTAAGAATAACCTCAATTTATTGCATATAACTCTAAAAATATCCCTAAAAATCCATGTACATATAAGCACTTTGTGTCAATAAAACTCTTGTACTCTCTATCACCCCTTCACAGTTTCTTTCTCTATCTTATATTTTACGGCCAATATAATGACTTCCTCTTATTATGCTTGCAGCCCTTCTAAATCCACTCCCTCTCTCTCTGCCTTCTTCTATTTATAGGGATGCCTGACAGTTCTGAATAACGCTGACTTCCCTAGATATCCTTCTCTCTCTCTCTTGTGTCCTTTATTTGCACCTACTTCACCCCCCTACTATTACTGCAGCAGTTACTGCACACCCCGTCTCCTCTTGCTCACCACCCCTCTGTCAGACTCCAGCCTCCGTCCAGCACTGTCCGATGTACTCCTTTCTCAGCTCCAGGCCCAAGTTGCGTTCGTTACTCAGTCCCCTGCTCCATCTTCTTCTCCGATCTCCCTTACAGTCTGTCAACTCCGTCTGTCTCCAACCTTTCACGATTAGTCCAGCACTGTCTCCCGTCTCTTCAATTCGCTCACCGTCTCTGCTCTCCCGCAATCACCTCCGACCAGTCACCATCACCTTCTGCTCCTCTCTTGGTAAATTCTTCTCCTCAGACTTCCCAATTACCACTCTGTACATCCATGGTTTTTCCTCCGATCTCCAGCTGTCCTTTCCGTACACTCCCGATCTCCAGCGATCACCCGCTATCTCCTCAGGTCACTTGGGATTACTGTAGCACTCCCATAGCCACTCCAGGACTTCTCCTCAGTATCTTCCTCTCACTCCGACTGTCACCAATTCCCTGCCGCCATACTCCGACTCTCCTCATTCGCTGACGCCTCAGCCACCTACGACCGTCTCCCGACACCTCACAATATGCTCCTTTCCCAAAGCTGTGTCCCGGATAACGACCAGATTCTTTATTTAATTCTTTTTCTCTCACTAGTCTCCTTTCTTTTACAGTCTGGCAGCCCTAATTTCGCTTCTGCCGACTTTCCTATCTCCTCACTCTTACACTGTTCTTCCTCTCCACCTCACCTCACCTCACCTCACAACTAACCAACTGAACCCCTTCTTCTTTACCAATCTTTTTCCTCTCTAGTCTCGGCTGCTCACAGAAAAATCCAGAACCCCCACGTGCCAGCTCTGTCCCAGAGACCCAGTCAGCTGACTGTTGCTTGGCAACAGTATACACAGTTAAACACCAATGGGATTTTCCCCATACTTTTACATGTACCAATATCACAGAGTTCCCTACCATAACACCTTCTTTCCAGCACATTGGTGAAGGGGCACCACATTAGCATTTTGGGAAACCATATGGATTTGAAGTGGACAGTTTGTAGAAATGTTATTCATGTTCAAGGTGCATCATGCTTGTTCATTTTTATTTGTGTTCATTTTTTACTATTTTATACATTTTTCTACATTTGTCTCCATTACAAAAGCTTAAAGAACTTTGTTTGGAGTTGGAATTTTCATTTGTGACTACACTCTTGTTTGCACTTAAAATCTTTTATTTAAAATGTATAACTTTTATCTTTAATATATTGGTCTAGATCCAGATTACCACAAAATGGTAATGGTAATGATACATAATCTACGTATCGTTTTGGTACGTATATTGCGTATATGCGGTCTTTAAGTCTGCATATACGCAATCTACGTACCGAAACAATACGTAGATTACGTACTATAGTTACTACGCATGCGCAGTAGCTATCTATAGGCAAATTACGTCCGTCTGTGGAAGACAGCCGTAGTTGAGGATCCAGCCCATTCTGTGAGTGCGCTCATGCACCTACCACACCCTTAGTATGAACCTGGATCTTCTGAATTCAGATTTCCGAATTGGAAGTGCTTACGCGACTAATCCATTGGTGAGGCAGGTTGCAGCTCTTGTGTTCACTAATGGAAGGAGGATTCATACATTGATTGTACTGTATGGGTGTGTTAAGCCTCTTCCATAACAGCCGTCCCCATTTAAAGTGAGGACAGCTTAAGGTAGGGTCCACAGTCTGTAAGTCTGTGCATGTGAGTGAAATGTCCAGGTCTGGTGACAGGAAATGACAAAGGGGACAGCTGTGATGGGCCTGAGGTTCAGAGGAACCCCTGCAATGCACTGCTGCAGACACTATTGAGGCTCCAAAAACACAAGTGTACTGTGCCCCAAGATTTCATTGCCGGGCCTGGAAGTGTCCTCTCTTCATCCACATAGAAGAACGGGTACAGCTGGTATCCACAACTGTTTTTTTTTTTTTTAACTATAAATGATACCCAATGTGTTTGTAATAAGTATATACCTATAAAGATGAAAAACTGGTTTTTAACAGGTTTGATTCATTTACATGTCCCAATAGCTTATGATACAATTCTGAATGATAAATTACGCAGTAAGATAACAACTTGCAGTGGTTCCCAAGGTTTATTCAGCGATCCATTCGTCCCTTTACAATGTTATAAAACGTATCCTGCTTGTTAATGTTTAATGTGTTCAGCATATGTCTTGATTCCTACATTAAAATGAAGATAACATCAGGTTGCTCTATAAATCTGGCACTTTCAGGCATCCCTTAGTTATTTTAGTGTTTGCTACGTTATTTATGAGAAATTAACAAATGTTTAAAGAAAACTAAGAAAAAATGTATTGCTTGTAAACACTAAAATACAAATCTGCTGCAGGAAATGTTAGTTTACTATAAAGCTGTTGATGTAAATCAAATTAATTATCTCAGGGATTTCATAAATGACCTGGTTTTCCCAAATCTTTTCTGCAAACTTTTGAAAGTATTATATGACTGCCAGGTTAATCATTCCATAAAGAATCAAGGAAAACGGAACAAGAAATAGCTATATTTATTAATCATTAATAGTTTACCATGGCTGTGCGTCTTATGGCTGCAGCAAATCACATACAAGATAAAAGATACAAGATATGCTATGCGTCATTCTAATAAGCACATGACGTATAGCAGTGATGGACACCACACAGACTGCAGAACCTATAGGATGCAGCCTCCTTTCTATATTTGGTGTTTGTTGTATATTTATTTAGCATGTGCACTTGTAATATGTAGCCTGGGATACAAGTTTGGCACCATATAGCCAAAATAACTATGTGTCTGTTTTCTTTCTGTTTGTATTGATGACTGATTAGTAAATTAGAGCTCCAAGCAAAGTAGAAGCAGAGATTGTGTTTACTAATTGCACCAACTCCAGCCACTACTATGTAGCTGCTCATACAATAGTATATAACCAGACCAAGGACTAGATTTACTAAACTGCAGAAAAGAATAAATGGAGATGTTGCCCACGCAACCAATCGTGTTCTGGTTGACATCCTCTAGCATGTTATAGGAAAATTAGAGCTTGAGTCTGATTGGTTGCTATGGGCAACATCTCCATTTTTCCTTTTCTGTAGGTAAGTAAATGTCATTCTTGGATCTGGTCTTTGGTTATATACTATTGTGTGAGAAGCTACAATGTAGTGCCTGGAGTTGGTCCAGTTAGTAAGTCCTTAAGCAACCATAAACCAAAGTCTTTTTAAAGCGTTCGAAATGTTAGTGCTGAGTTCAAAACCGAGCGTCAAGTGACCAGTCGTTCAGTATCTTATTGGAGCTCCAGAGAGTAAGAAACACGACAGAGTGGGTGTTTACAACTAGTTTATTATTGGACTTCACCATCCTTTATACCATAATTTGGCCATAGAAAAACAGGAAAAATGCAAAATCAACAGATATGGGGTGATACGTCATTTACAGCAAGTTGAAGGCATTTATCATAACTACTGTATTATTAAATCTGGTTTCCACATATCCTGTTGCTGGGTACAAAAGGCAACTTCCTCATTTAGCTAAGACATGTCAGTAAATCACAAGAAAAATACATTTGAACAAATATTGCCTTGAACATTAACCAATCACCTGCCAATGTCCAGTAACTACTTATACCTTACTAAGTTTCTTCTATAAAGGTCTTCAGGCCTAGTCCCACTCTATCAGAAAAAAAAACCATATCTAATTGTCAGGGGCCCAACAAACAATGGTCTCTAAATACAATCTTATAATGTTCTCTTACTGAAATGACAAGGATATAAAATCCATTAGAATGAATAGCAGATCAAATTAACAAATTACCCTAAGTGGCAGAAATACTTTACACACCTCTATTTAATGCTTATGAGCTGAGTCTTAACCCAGGAGTTGATTGTTAAGGACAAATAGCATTGCCTGCTTTTTAGAACTCATTACTCAAACTTTGTTCCCAAGCGAAATGTGTTTACTCTTTCACCTTATTGAATAAATGCCTCTTAGCCCTAAAAGGAAAATAGAAGAGGAAAAAAAACAGCCTTTTAGGTTCTCTTTTAGAATAATGGGTATATTGCCTTGGCGCATTTTTTTCTTAGGTTGATTGAAAATCTAAAAGAGATGAATCCTTTGATCCCACACAAAAGTCTGTCTGCTAGCACATGACACTGTTATGCTGCCTCTTGGTGAAATGAAATGATTTATATTCAGTATATAAAATGGGATACTAGGAATTAAAAGGCAACTGGTAACTGCTGGACTCTCAAAAACCATCACTACAGCTTTCTGAATTGTATTAATATTACAAAGGATTCTGGTGGCTGAGCTGTCACATCAAAGCTATTATTAGTTGAAAGTACAATAGTATATATATATATATATATATACTATTATATATATATATATATATATATATATATATATATATAATACCTACTAGCTTTGTTCGATGTAGCCTGTGGTCAGGAGAACATATAGCTGTTACTGTTCCTGCTTAAGATAAATGTCTTTGCATAAAATAAGCTGTGTGATTTATTGTTGAGAGACCTAAATCTAATTAGTATGTGCAATGATGGCTTACAGTATGAAATTACTTCCATACAGACCACCAGGGGGACCTCAGCCACAGTTTTATTGATGTCAGCGAGGCAGGAATAAGAAATATTTTTCACTATATCAGGCTTGGGCAACCTGACACTCTTCAGGTGTGGTGAAACTACAATTCCTAGCATGAACATAGCTGCTACTTTGCAATGTATTAAGGGGGCTAATCCAGAGAAGCGCTTATATATTTTATTAGGTATAAACACAGCAATGTTTAGCGCCGTGCGTGTACACAATGGGAACTTGCACAGAAGCATTATACCAGTATATAAATAATTAGGAAGTAGGCATTTTAGTGCATCTGGGAGTACAGCATCAGCCATGTTTTCCTGCACTTCCTTTTGACATCCTACATCAGCTCAGGGTAAGTAAACTGCCTAATTAAAGAATAATGGGCCTGATCCTGAATTACGTAAATCAGGGAACTTACGCAAGTCTCTTGCGTAAATCCCCTGACAAGTAACATGTGCGCGCCAGATGCTACACTAATGTATGGTAAGGTAGTGTTCTGGACATGTAAGTACCCAGAACTCTGCACGAGAAAGGGGAGTGGCGGGGGGCCCGGAATGTATGGGAAACATGCTGGGGTCTGGATCCGGTCCAATGTTTTTATGTTTTGCACTACTGGAATGGGGTATTCCACAATATTAAAATGAAAAAAATTGGTGCAGGTTCAGCTGCAGCTCTGCTTCCCTGTGCTTCCTTCTAAAATCCTTCCCCAGCTTAGGGCTCATGTTTCCTTTGTTCTTTTGCTATAGAAAAAATTTCATTTAATTTATGTTTAAATTCTTTATTATAATTAAAAAACAATTACTCATGTAAAATAATTATATAAAAATACTCTGAAACTGCAATAAACTGCAATTTAGAGTTGAGTAATGAAACAACAAGTCTCAAATTCAACACAGATTAAATTTGCTTTT
>WWET01005912.1:64848-75013 GCA_011038615.1 Limnodynastes dumerilii
CATAGTTACGTGGCGTAACTCTGCCGTGCACATGCGCAGTAAATACTAATGGGTGATTTTACGTCAGCGGCTACCTTAACTTCAGCCGGCGTAAGCAAGGGTAACTAACTCCCAGCCTCATTACCCTCCCTCCCCCCGCCTCCCTACACTAACTACAGCGTAGCAACGCTGGGGGACGCCCCCTCCATCGTTTCTACGCTGGTGCTACGGACACCCGATCAACGATTGGGCATTGCCATAGTTACGCCGTGCAACATCTGCCCGGCGCATGCGCAGATTGGCTTTTAAGCCGATCTTATGCTGCTGGCTGGCGTCTTAACGCCAGCCAGCATAGGTCTGGATCAGGCCCCATATTTCAAAAGGTTCATTTTTTTGAATTGATGTATAAACTTCAATTGGAATCCTTATAGAGTCTTATTTTTTTCCCCACATTACAAGCAATCAGCTGACTGACAGAAACAGCCTGGGAGCGTGAAAAAGTCTACAAAATATCTGTTAACCTGGGTTAAAAAGGAATATTTCTTCTTGCTTCAATAGTTGCAAAAAGCTCCTTAATATGCATGACTTTCCATACACAAATATCACATTTCCATGTACTAACTAACTATATAATGGACTAGAACATTTGCGCTGTAGCCAGAATTACAGAATGTGGCCATTTTTAGCAGGCTGCATTAAGAAAACGTGGCTCATATCTCCCCGTGCATGCTTCAGTTAAATGTTTACTTCGTGGATCTGGATCCTCATGTTCCAAACTTCCATGATGGAAGCATATCTGATGACGGGACCAGATGAATACCCATTCATACAGCAAATAGTGGGTGGGGGGATATGCAAATCGCACAGCAAGGGCTTAGTTAAGCCTTAACATATTATCTTTCATTATATACCAGCGCCACAGAAAACATTTAAGGCAGGGTTGCCTTCCAAGAGATATTCCAAGAGACTAAAGAAATTCGGCCAGCTCTCCCAGTATGCTAGGAAAGCCAGCAAATCTCGCACAATTTCATTTCCCTGTAAATAAATCTGCATCAGGCTGGCTTATCCTCACTGCAAGCCTGGCAGCTTCATTCACAGTATTTATTAATATATATACCCCTCCCGCGAGGTCCCGCAATGACTACTTTTGGGGACTTTGAAAACTTCAAGTCTCGGCATGAAAAACACTGCACATGCGCATGCAGGGATTTGGAAATTATCCGTCAGCTGCGTCGCCTGGACAGGTATGTGTGATATCCGCCTTAAATATATAGTTTACTTCAAGATTGCAGAGAGGTAAGACAATGTAAGAAAACCCAAAGTAACTTCACACCAGTCTTTAGCAAATTAAATTTAGTTTTAATAAATGTTTTCCGTATGTTTTAGATTTGCAGAAAACTTGATTCGGTTAATAAAATGGAATGACACTATACAAATTATTTTTGAGTTCATTCATAAACAGGAATGGTAAAATACAAAATTTGGAACATCAAACTTTTACATCTAACAAGTAAAATACTATAGGTCTTTGTAACAGTACATTTTTTCTCTCCTCTCCAAATAATAACAAATAGAAAATTTGCAATTGCTACTCTTCCCCACTTAGGGCCGGATTCAGAGCTCCGGCCGCAATGCAATTGAGGCCGGAGATTTGCGACAAGTGCTACTGCGCATGCACAGTAATTTTGGAACGTAATCTACGTTACTTCTTGCAACGTAGATTGCGTACACGCGGTTTTAAAGACCGCTCTGAATCCGGCCCTTAATTACCATGTAACATTTACCGTTCACATAAAACTTTAACACAAGAATTACTCAACAAATTCCACAGAATAAGTCTTCAAATTTCTATATATTGTATTCTAATCCTGTACCCAACAAGTAGTCCTTGTAGCTGTAATTAATATTTAAAACTTTAGGCAAGTTCACCTTTACTCAGGTTATGAAAATTGATGATTAAACACATGAGTTCACAGAATGGACGCCTCAGCTGCGTCTCCTCACACTGATCTTCGAAGTCCGTTTCCATACTGCTCACTCTTTCACTCTCCCCTACTTAATCCCAACTCTCTCTCTTTTACTAACTTCGATGTTATTCCTTCTGCCAATGCCACCAACACTGATCTGCTCCGCTGTCACTCCGTCTTTCACTGCCACCGACACTTTCATCGATCTGCTCTACTGTCTCTCCTTCTCTCACTACCACTGACACTTTCCTTGATCTGCTCTACTGTCTCTCCTTCTCTCACTACACCCTCCTCAGTCTGCTCCTATACCACTTCTCTCTCTCTCGATCTGCGCTGCCATCACTTCTGCTCTCTCTAACCGCTCTCACCAACTGACCCTCAACTGTCTTTTTCTAGGCATCACATTGATACTTCTAGAAGTCCACCCTCACGCTTCACAACGCACCTACACCAGCTGACCGCCGCCTAGAAACACCTCTGATGCCACCATGTACTCAAATCTGAGCACAAGACCCATACTGCCTGCACAGTCCCACAAAGGCGCGAGAGCAACATCATTGCCACCAACTTAGAATGTGCACCTCACTCCCTGCAACCCCCGGGGGCACCACAGATACACTAGGGTTAATTTTGTTAGCAACTAATTAACCTACTTGTATGTTTTTAGGCATGTGGGAGGAATCAGGAGCACCCGCAGCAAACCCATGCAGACATGGGGAGAACATACAAACTTCACACAGTTAAGGCTGTGCTACTCATTGAGCCACTGTGCTGCCCTGATGATATTCACAATACATCCATGTTGGCAATATCATATTGACAACATAAGCAGCAAGTGCTGAGAATAAAGATTACTGTAACTGATCAATGTCCATGCTCATGGTCTGGTCCAACAGTTGTATAAGAGCCACCACGGACGCCTCAACAGGCCAGATACATACATGATAGATAAACGTCTCAGCAGCATATCCTCCAACTGTACCTATTTGGCCGGTAAATTGGCCGACTAGTACTGGGAAAATCTGGACTGCAGGACTGTTTAAATGTGGGGACACTGGCAAGCCAACGTCCTAAAGATGATGGGCAGACTGGGGAGCCAATCAGAGGAAGGAAAAGGGATCAGGAAGTAGAGCAGCAGAGTGATTTGCAGTGATTGGCTGGAGAGGAGACTCAGGAGCATGGAAGAATTGGAGGTGTCAGATGGTGACAGCAGGTGTGAGGGTCAGCCATAGAGGACTGGTAAGTCTGCTCTGCAGTGTTTCTTACTGTGTCTTGGGTACTATTTCTGTTATTTTGTCCCTTACCTGCATGTGTTCTGTATACTGGTTAGTTTCTCCCTATGTGGATTAATTCCTCTGTGCTGGTTGTTACTTTTTCCCTTGTGTGTTTCTGATGGATTTGTTCTGTACAAACTTCTTTATGGATTTGTTCTATTGTTTCTTTTAAACTAACAATTCTGTTTAAAGTACAATAATTGCTGCTCATTTATGGTGGTTGAACTTAACTATTGTAGGTTGTGACTTAATGTAATGTGGAAAATAAGAATAGGGAAATATCTGCACCATGGGTAGGATTAGATACGCCCCCTCTAGCTGACACACCCCTGAGTGGCAAAGACACACGCCTCTTCTGGTGGTCCAGTGTACCTTTTTTCGCCATGAAATGTTGGAGGGTATGAAGATGTGAGAGACAATAAACAACAGATTGGGCCTTAACTCTTAGCAAACAATAGGGTTTAGGGAGAAGGTTCCAGAAAATATTATAAGTTGTTACTGACTGGTGGGGTCAGTTTATGGGTGGGTGGTTAGGTCAGGTGACAGAGGTTATAAAAGCTGTTGTTGTGGGTGGAGTCTGTCTCTTTGAAGTTCGTTTTAGATGGATGAGTATCTTTTGATCTTGTATCCTGAATGACTTTATTGTTAATTGTTTATGTGCAAAAAAAAAATGCTATTGTATTACTGGTTGCTTATTGAATTCATTTCTGTATTGTTGTATCTTTTACTGTGTTATATCTTTATCTTGTCTGTTTTTATCTTTCCTGTCATCTCTCTTCTTTTTATTCCCTTTCCCTTGTCTGTCATTTCTTTTCTTTTCCTTTCCTAGTCTGTCAGCTCTTTTCCTTTATTACATTTACTTTGTCAATATTTACTTACTTGCCATGTCCGGTCAGAAGCCGCTCTGCTCCCTGTCATTTGGTGGAGGAGGCTGGTGAGCGTATTAAACGTGGCAACTTTCTGGATATGTTTATAGTGACACAGGCTAAGAAGGAAGGGGGTATGGGGGAAAAATCTTATTAAAAAAAAATTCAAATTGGTTGGGGGATTATGTTCCCTTTGCGGCGTGTTATTTGGAAACTAGACCAACGGAATATATGGGGATTCTTAGGTATCTTCATTTAGTTCATGATCTATATGCCAATAGTAGAGGCAGTATGTGGAGGACATACAATGACAGGTTTAGGAAAAGTCAGGAGGGTGCTAAGAATATTGATTTTGGGGACAGTGATATGGGAGTTTGGATGTGGAAATCCAATGCTAAATCAAACACGGATTCCTCTTCCTTTCGGAAATTTGTCCAGCAGGCTAAATGGCAGCTTTCCAATTTCAGCAGGGGTAAATGTTTCGCATTCAACAACTCGCGTTGTACCAGAGGTACGGCCTGCAGGTACAAACACCTCTGCTTGAAATATGGAGGGCCCCAGACAGCGAAAGATTGTAGGTCTTTCGGGGGGTCCGGCTTTAGACCTGGTCCAGCCCCCAGGTCAGCTCAGGAAGGCATTAACCCCAATTAAATTAGAGGCCATGGTTAAATGGCTAGAGTATTATGACAAAAAGGAGGATGCAAAAATTTTATTTGACGGTTTTAAGGAAGGTATTCGTTTACCCATTAAGGGGTCGGTTATGACAGGTTGTGTTAGAAATTTCAAATCAGCTAGGCAGTTACATCATATTGTTGTTGAAAAAGTTTTAAATGAGGTTAAGTTAGGTAGGATGTCGGGCCCATTTTTGGAACCACCTATTGCAAATCTTTCAATTTCTCCAGTGGGGGTGGTCCCAAAGAAGGTCCCAGGCAAATATCGCTTAATCCAGCATTTGTCTCATCCTGAGGGTTCATCTGTGAACGATGCTATTGATCCGGCATGCTCAGTGTCGTACCAGCTTTTTGAATGGGCATTGGAAATGGTGCAAGCTTGCGGCAAAGGTGCCCTTATGGCTAAGCTTGATATTGAGTCTGCCTTCCGGCTTTTGCCTTTACATCCGGACTCATTCAAGTATATGGGTTTTAGACTGCCGGAGGGGTTCTTCATAGACAGGGCTTTGCAGATGGGTTGCTCCGTTTCTTGTACTTTGTTCGAAAAGTTTAGCACGTTCCTGCATTGGTGTTTAAAAAAAAGAGTTGCATCATAAGTTTATTGCCCATTATTTAGATGACTTCTTATTTGTTGGCCCGGCTGGCAGTGACACCTGCAGTCAGGTGTTGTTCACTGCCAGGTCTCTTTTTTGGCATTTTGGAGTCCTAGTAGCGTCGGACAAAACTGAAGGCCCTACTACTTGTTTAGCTTATATGGGAATAGAAATTGATTTGGGAGAGGGTTCCTGCAGGCTCCCTTTGGAAAAAGTAATTAAAATTAAACTTTTGTTGTTGGATTTACGCGAGCGATGGAGGGCCATTTTAAAAAAGGTGCAATCCCTACTGGGATTGTTAAATTTGTTCTTGTAGGGTAATACCTATGGGCCTTCTGCTGCGCCATCTAATGCTGAATTAGAATTGTTCACTGATGTCGTGGGGTCAAAGGGCTTTGGGGTATATTTTCAAGGGTCATGGTGCGCTGTACCATGGCCGTTGAAGTGGAGTGAGGTAGGTCTCACTAATAACCTGTTGTTGCTGGAGCTCTTCCCAATTGTTGTTGCTGTTGATCTGTGGGCCTCAGATTTGAGGGATTGTAATATTATTTTCTGGTGCGACAATCTGGGAGTGGTCCAGGCCATCAATGGGCAGAAGTCATCATCTCCTCCGGCCATTAGACTTTTGTGGTATTTGGTGATTCAGTGTTTGAAATTTAATATCAATTTCAGGGCTAGGCACGTTCCGGGGGGTGTCTAATGTAGTTGTGGATGCACTGTCTCGGTTTAACTGGCCTAGGTTTAGGGAGTTGGTGCCTGATGTCAGTCTTGAAGGCTTGTCTTGCCTTTCTTAACTCTGGCAGATTGTTCAACCAAATTAGAAACATTGACGTCAAGCTCCCTGGCCCCGGGCACTTTGTAGGCCTATCGGAGTGCGTGGGACCAATGGGTCACCTATAAGCGGAGAAAGGCTAGTTCAGGTAAGTCGGATGGTGTGTTATTTTTGGAATGGTTGTGGAGTGAGTTTCAGTCCGGGAGGTCCAAATCTTCTGTTATTGCTGGGGTTTCCTACTTTAACAGTATTCATAGAAACATAGAAAGTGACGGCAGATAAAAGCCACATGGCCCATCTAGTCTGCCCATTTGTTTATTGAATACTATACTGACCCTAGACCCTATTTACTCTCAATTTGGTTTACAATTTAGGATACCATTATATTTATCCCAAGCATGTTTAAATTGTTCTACTGTATTGGTCTCAACCACCTCAGATGAGAGGCTATTCCACTTATCTATCACCCTTTCAGTGAAGTCATTTTTCCGCACATTTCCTCTGAATCCACCACCCTCCAGTTTATATTAATGCCCTCGTGTTCTATTACACCTCTTCCTTCGAATAATGCCACCCTCCTCTAGCCGGTCACAACCCTTGATATATTTGAAAGCTGCTATCATACCCCCCCCTCTCCCTTCACTGCTCCAAGCTATACATGTTAAGTTCCTCTAGCCTTTCTTGGTATGTTTTGTGACACAGGCCATGGACCATTTTAGTTGCTCTTCTATGCCCAGTCTCTACTGTATTTATGTCTTTCTGGAGATATGGCCTCCAGAACTGAACACAGTATTCTAGGTGAGGGCGTACCAATGATTTATAAAGGGGCTTCACTACTTCTTTCTTTCTGCTACTAATTCCTCTCCCTATGCAAACAAGCATCTGACTTGCCTTTCTCATTGCTTTGTTACATTGATTGGCTACCTTTAAGTCACTGGAAATAATGACTCCTAGATCTCTTTCCTCCTCGGTAGATGAACACAGTATTCTAGGTGAGGTCGTACCAATGATTTATAAAGGGGCATCACTACTTCTCTCTTTCTGCTACTAATTCCTCTCCCTATGCAACCAAGCATCTGACTTACCTTTCTCATTGCTTTGTTACATTGATTGGCTACCTTTAAGTCACTGGAAATAATGACTCCTAGATCCCTTTCCTCCTTGGTAGATTCTAATGTAACGCCATTAAGGAAATACATATTCATGGTAAGCAGGATTTCACAAAAAACTTTTTTTATTTCTAGGGTTTTGAAAGACTGGGCTCGTAAATGGGTCCAGCCGGGGGATTCGCGTAAACCCATTGATTTTGCTATGCTTAGGAAAATTATAGATGTGGTTGATAGTGTTGCGTTTGATCAACTTGAAGCTAATTTATTCAGAATTGCTTTTTCTTTAGCTTTTTTTTTTTTGGCTTTTAGAGTTTCAGAGTTAGTAGCTGCAGGGAAGGATGCTATATGTTCAGGTTTGCTGAGAGAGAATGTTGTGGTTTCAGAATTATCTGTTTCTTGCAGGATTCATAGGTCTAAGACTGACGAGCTAGGTAGGGGTAGATGGGTGATCGTTAATAAGCATAGCTTGGTGGATATTTGCCCCGTAAATTTGGTGTTTAAATATCTAGGTGTTGGCCACCCAGGTGGTTGTAATTTGTTAGCTCACAAGGATGCCACTTACCAAATATCAATTTGCTTTGGTTCTGAAACTTTGCATTGGTCACTTAGGTCTGGATGTTGCCGCCTATAGTACGCACTCCTTTCAGGTTGGCATGGCAACTTCTCTAAAGGGTTATTCCGCAGACCACATAATGGGCCTGGGTAGGTGGAAGTCGGGAGCAATTCGCAAGTACATTAGGGTGAATAGGTCTCACAATAGTTCGTCATAAGGTTAATGTTAGTCTTTAGGTTGTACTGTTTGTGATTTGACATTGATTATTTTATTTAAGTTTTAGGTGAGGTAAGTTTGTTTAGATCATGGGGAAGCATATCCAAAACAAACTATGAAAGGGTTTTTTCCTGCATTTTTCCCCTTTAGTAAGGTCTCTGCATTGGCCATTGGAGGCTTTGAGGGTTTCCAGGAGTTATTAAAAAAATTGATGGTGCATGAAAAAATGTTAATAAGACCATTAGCAAATTTGTTTTATCGCGTGGTTGGTGAGTTATATCACATCCTAATATAACATTTGATGATGAATCTTTGTTTCGCCCAGATGGAGTGCATCTTTCCGACAAAGGAAATGTAGAGGTGTAGTGTCGCCATTTGAGTTTGGCGCAAAAAGATATAGGGAGAAGTATCTGGAAGAAGAGACACACCTTTCTAATTATGCCAGGTCGCCCACCCCATGACAGGGGCCTTGGTCTGCCTCCTCCAGATAATGAGGTGTGCACATTGAAAGGGTGGGGCCGGGGGAACGGGGAGGGAGGAGGCGCCTGATTTTGACAGTGAGTTTGTACGTTAAGAATTTTGAGGTGACACAAACCTGCTATTGCCACCTTGTCTCAACCCTAAATTTTATAGTCAAGATATAAAAATAATTCATAATAATTAATAATTACAATTATTTCATTTAAATAAACCTATGCCCCCTTTTAAAATGCAATAAAGTGGTCCGTGTCTTTATTTCGTATGTTTGTTGGTTGTTGTGTTGAGTCAGTGTACCCCAAAAGTACCAAGTGTGACAGCACGCAATTATACGCAAATATACCTGAAATTACCACAGAGTCGAAGATGCGGTCTAACCCACAAAAGTGTGTTTTATCTCGGCAGGGAAAGAGTTAACCAAAAATGCCGGTCCTCCGATACAGCAGTGCGACCATTTACTGGCAAGATATCTACAAAGTCATCTGGGGTCCACCGCCCAGACAGAGAGCTTTTTAACAGTAAGGATCAAAGGGACAACCGAACGCAGGTTGATTGGAGAGATCTCACGACCATCCTGGATCTTTAACTCGTCATTGGTCACTGGGTCTTCTATTGTCCTTACTTCCTAGGTTCATCAGCATAATTGGGGATAGGCATATATCACATCAAAACGTATTAATGCCTATAACTTTAGATCGCTTTATGCAATCGTTTAGCAGAAAATATCATCTCTAATACAGCATCATATTCTACACTACAAGTCTAAACACAATATAATTATGACAATCACTCGACGATCGGCGGCAATTAGCTGAATGAATCGTCTGCGAATATAAAACACAGTCTTAATAAATGGGAATGCGTACAGACATTGAACATTAAACATGCATTGTTGCATAAAAGTGCGTTCACGTTTTCCTGCACTTTTCCTCGGTTCTTTGTTCTCAGTCCTTGCAAAGATTACTTATTATTTTAGAGATTAATAGCAATGTTTTTATTTCTGTTTCCACAGTTGTGAGTGAGAGGCATCAATCTTAGCTTGTTTACGCATTCCGCAATTTTTATTCTTCCGGTGGGTTCTGATAGCAGGGCTGGTTACAGTTGCAAATGGGAGGAGTTTAATGTTTTAATGTAAAGTAAGGATAGGAAATCAACTAGACATCATTATCCTCACTTCCTTTCTGTTGCCATTTTAATTAACAGCGAATCAGAAGTTTTAGGGTAGGGTTTAGCTCAGGCCTGACCAACCTATGATTTTTCAGGTGTTCTTCTACTCTCAGTATGCTTTGTAAGCTATGCCTTTGCAGTTAAAGCACGCTGGGACTTGTAGTTTCCTGGAGAGCTAGATGTTGGACACATTTGGTCTAGCTGTGTGAGCAATAAGCCTTATCTCCAATGCACTTTCATGTATGCATGCATAAAGCAGAGATCCGCTATCAGATGACTGCTGGCTATGTGTTCTGAGCTCTAGTCCCTTATCTACAAGTAACTGGGTGGATTCATTGGTTGACTTATCCAACAGGATGACCTAAGTAATCTATATATCCAAGTGCTCTCCTTTAAATAGTCTTTCTGTGCAAAACTGGCAAGTAAGTAGTCTAATGTAAATGTCATGTATAAAGTGTTAAATGTTAGACTCTCCAACAGCTGTGGACTCTTTTCTAGAAATCAACAATAACCATATAGGT
>WWET01005913.1:22878-40378 GCA_011038615.1 Limnodynastes dumerilii
CATCCATAAACTGTCCCTTTAGATTTTTTTTTTCTGTTTTTGTTTAATCTCTCGTGGGAAGTGAAGGGTTAAGTGTCACGCCGGAGCGGTGGCGAGGGCGCTGGTTAGGTTCCGGGTTTCAGTCTGTTGACAGAATGTGTGTAATCTCTGGGTTTACGGCAGCGATTGTTCCTCTCGGGTGGCAGATAAGAACGGTATTTACAAGGTACTTTACCCCGGAGGAGAGGTGTCAGATTCCGTGCGATGAAGAATTGCGCAACGCGTGTCATTTGGGCTTCAAGAGGCGACGGCTTCCTGTATAACCCTCATAAAAGTATCCGCGGCGTGAACTGGCGACTCTTATCCGTCTCTCTATCCTCTCCACGCGGGGACACCGCTTCCTGCGTAAGTATGGACACAGACGTTCCCTAAAGATGGTGTCTGCCCGCGGTCTGTGACCCATTTTCCTTTATGGGACCGGACTGACGTCCTAAGAGGGCACTGGCTTGTCCATCGACACCAGCAACCCGTTCCCTCCCGGGGGAAGCTGCTGCAGCGCCTCTTAGCTGGGGACGGGCGACGGTTGTTCCTGACCACTAGCTAAAGATCAGGGCTGCGGATAGAGCGTAGAATGGAGGAGACGGATTAGAGTGTCAGCTTACAGGACCCAGCAGAGCTGCGCTATGCAGACATTGTGCGCTCGCTTAGTAACCGCTCCTCCCCCGCACGGTAGGGCTTCTGATAGCCAACGGTTACCCATCACAAGCCCAGGGAAATTACTATGAGAGAGGGAACGCCCACTTGTCACCTCAGCCCCGCCCCTCTGTCTTATGTCTGGATGGGTACACAGAGAGGGAACGCCTATACTGTCACCTGACTAAGAGGGAACGCCCACCTATCACCTCAGCCCCGCCCCTCTGTCTTATGTCTGGATGGGTACAGAGAGGGAACGCCTATACTGTCACCTGACTAAGAGGGAACGCCCACTTGTCACATGTTGATGTGTTGGTCGTCCACTGACACGAGTCGCCCTTTTTCCAGTAGTCTGGGGTGTTATAGCGCGGTCTTGAGCGCCTGCTGTGTAACGAGGTCTAATGATGTATTTAGTAACGAGTAATGATCGTCTAACGTCCAGAGACTTTGTAAGCGTGAGACGCCATATTGCGACCGGCGTCTTCTGATTGCTGAGCGCTGTGGTGTCATTTGAGCAGTAAGATCAGAGGGTGGCGGTGACAGTGCGTGAGACGTAAGATGGATCCGCTCATTGGCTATACCGAGGTGGATGGGGATGTATAGTGATGAGGTCGCTCTCTCTTGTGTGTTCGCAGTTCCTCCGGGCGTGATACAGAATGGGGCGCGGGTTCTCGGCAGAAGCATCTTTCAAGGGGTCCGACCTTTACCCATCAACCCGATTGGAAGCATGGCCGCCGCCGTAAGGTACGAGTCACAAACGCTTCCATAGCCTCAGCCAGCGAGGGGTCAAACATGGCTTCCCTGAGTCACTATGAGGAGCTCTGATACACTGTCACTATGAGGAGCTCTGATACACTGTCACTATGAGGAGCACTGATACACGGTCACTATGAGGAGCTCTGATACACTGTCACTATGAGGAGCTCTGATACACTGTCACTATGAGGAGCACTGATACACTGTCACTATGAGGAGCACTGATACACGGTCACTATGAGGAGCACTGATACACGGTCACTATGAGGAGCACTGATACACGGTCACTATGAGGAGCACTGATACACGGTCACTATGAGGAGCACTGATACACGGTCACTATGAGGAGCACTGATACACGGTCACTATGAGGAGCACTGATACACGGTCACTATGAGGAGCACTGATACACGGTCACTATGAGGAGCACTGATACACGGTCACTATGAGGAGCACTGATACACGGTCACTATGAGGAGCACTGATACACGGTCACTATGAGGAGCACTGATACACGGTCACTATGAGGAGCACTGATACACGGTCACTATGAGGAGCACTGATACACGGTCACTATGAGGAGCACTGATACACGGTCACTATGAGGAGCACTGATACACGGTCACTATGAGGAGCACTGATACACGGTCACTATGAGGAGCACTGATACACGGTCACTATGAGGAGCACTGATACACGGTCACTATGAGGAGCACTGATACACGGTCACTATGAGGAGCACTGATACACGGTCACTATGAGGAGCACTGATACACGGTCACTATGAGGAGCACTGATACACGGTCACTATGAGGAGCACTGATACACGGTCACTATGAGGAGCACTGATACACGGTCACTATGAGGAGCACTGATACACGGTCACTATGAGGAGCACTGATACACGGTCACTATGAGGAGCACTGATACACGGTCACTATGAGGAGCACTGATACACGGTCACTATGAGGAGCACTGATACACGGTCACTATGAGGAGCACTGATACACGGTCACTATGAGGAGCACTGATACACGGTCACTATGAGGAGCACTGATACACGGTCACTATGAGGAGCACTGATACACGGTCACTATGAGGAGCACTGATACACGGTCACTATGAGGAGCACTGATACACGGTCACTATGAGGAGCACTGATACACGGTCACTATGAGGAGCACTGATACACGGTCACTATGAGGAGCACTGATACACGGTCACTATGAGGAGCACTGATACACGGTCACTATGAGGAGCACTGATACACGGTCACTATGAGGAGCACTGATACACGGTCACTATGAGGAGCACTGATACACGGTCACTATGAGGAGCACTGATACACGGTCACTATGAGGAGCACTGATACACGGTCACTATGAGGAGCACTGATACACGGTCACTATGAGGAGCACTGATACACGGTCACTATGAGGAGCACTGATACACGGTCACTATGAGGAGCACTGATACACGGTCACTATGAGGAGCACTGATACACGGTCACTATGAGGAGCACTGATACACGGTCACTATGAGGAGCACTGATACACGGTCACTATGAGGAGCACTGATACACGGTCACTATGAGGAGCACTGATACACGGTCACTATGAGGAGCACTGATACACGGTCACTATGAGGAGCACTGATACACGGTCACTATGAGGAGCACTGATACACGGTCACTATGAGGAGCACTGATACACGGTCACTATGAGGAGCACTGATACACGGTCACTATGAGGAGCACTGATACACGGTCACTATGAGGAGCACTGATACACGGTCACTATGAGGAGCACTGATACACGGTCACTATGAGGAGCACTGATACACGGTCACTATGAGGAGCACTGATACACGGTCACTATGAGGAGCACTGATACACGGTCACTATGAGGAGCACTGATACACGGTCACTATGAGGAGCACTGATACACGGTCACTATGAGGAGCACTGATACACGGTCACTATGAGGAGCACTGATACACGGTCACTATGAGGAGCACTGATACACGGTCACTATGAGGAGCACTGATACACGGTCACTATGAGGAGCACTGATACACGGTCACTATGAGGAGCACTGATACACGGTCACTATGAGGAGCACTGATACACGGTCACTATGAGGAGCACTGATACACGGTCACTATGAGGAGCACTGATACACGGTCACTATGAGGAGCACTGATACACGGTCACTATGAGGAGCACTGATACACGGTCACTATGAGGAGCACTGATACACGGTCACTATGAGGAGCACTGATACACGGTCACTATGAGGAGCACTGATACACGGTCACTATGAGGAGCACTGATACACGGTCACTATGAGGAGCACTGATACACGGTCACTATGAGGAGCACTGATACACGGTCACTATGAGGAGCACTGATACACGGTCACTATGAGGAGCACTGATACACGGTCACTATGAGGAGCACTGATACACGGTCACTATGAGGAGCACTGATACACGGTCACTATGAGGAGCACTGATACACGGTCACTATGAGGAGCACTGATACACGGTCACTATGAGGAGCACTGATACACGGTCACTATGAGGAGCACTGATACACGGTCACTATGAGGAGCACTGATACACGGTCACTATGAGGAGCACTGATACACGGTCACTATGAGGAGCACTGATACACGGTCACTATGAGGAGCACTGATACACGGTCACTATGAGGAGCACTGATACACGGTCACTATGAGGAGCACTGATACACGGTCACTATGAGGAGCACTGATACACGGTCACTATGAGGAGCACTGATACACGGTCACTATGAGGAGCACTGATACACGGTCACTATGAGGAGCACTGATACACGGTCACTATGAGGAGCACTGATACACGGTCACTATGAGGAGCACTGATACACGGTCACTATGAGGAGCACTGATACACGGTCACTATGAGGAGCACTGATACACGGTCACTATGAGGAGCACTGATACACGGTCACTATGAGGAGCACTGATACACGGTCACTATGAGGAGCACTGATACACGGTCACTATGAGGAGCACTGATACACGGTCACTATGAGGAGCACTGATACACGGTCACTATGAGGAGCACTGATACACGGTCACTATGAGGAGCACTGATACACGGTCACTATGAGGAGCACTGATACACGGTCACTATGAGGAGCACTGATACACGGTCACTATGAGGAGCACTGATACACGGTCACTATGAGGAGCACTGATACACGGTCACTATGAGGAGCACTGATACACGGTCACTATGAGGAGCACTGATACACGGTCACTATGAGGAGCACTGATACACGGTCACTATGAGGAGCACTGATACACGGTCACTATGAGGAGCACTGATACACGGTCACTATGAGGAGCACTGATACACGGTCACTATGAGGAGCACTGATACACGGTCACTATGAGGAGCACTGATACACGGTCACTATGAGGAGCACTGATACACGGTCACTATGAGGAGCACTGATACACGGTCACTATGAGGAGCACTGATACACGGTCACTATGAGGAGCACTGATACACGGTCACTATGAGGAGCACTGATACACGGTCACTATGAGGAGCACTGATACACGGTCACTATGAGGAGCACTGATACACGGTCACTATGAGGAGCACTGATACACGGTCACTATGAGGAGCACTGATACACGGTCACTATGAGGAGCACTGATACACGGTCACTATGAGGAGCACTGATACACGGTCACTATGAGGAGCACTGATACACGGTCACTATGAGGAGCACTGATACACGGTCACTATGAGGAGCACTGATACACGGTCACTATGAGGAGCACTGATACACGGTCACTATGAGGAGCACTGATACACGGTCACTATGAGGAGCACTGATACACGGTCACTATGAGGAGCACTGATACACGGTCACTATGAGGAGCACTGATACACGGTCACTATGAGGAGCACTGATACACGGTCACTATGAGGAGCACTGATACACGGTCACTATGAGGAGCACTGATACACGGTCACTATGAGGAGCACTGATACACGGTCACTATGAGGAGCACTGATACACGGTCACTATGAGGAGCACTGATACACGGTCACTATGAGGAGCACTGATACACGGTCACTATGAGGAGCACTGATACACGGTCACTATGAGGAGCACTGATACACGGTCACTATGAGGAGCACTGATACACGGTCACTATGAGGAGCACTGATACACGGTCACTATGAGGAGCACTGATACACGGTCACTATGAGGAGCACTGATACACGGTCACTATGAGGAGCACTGATACACGGTCACTATGAGGAGCACTGATACACGGTCACTATGAGGAGCACTGATACACGGTCACTATGAGGAGCACTGATACACGGTCACTATGAGGAGCACTGATACACGGTCACTATGAGGAGCACTGATACACGGTCACTATGAGGAGCACTGATACACGGTCACTATGAGGAGCACTGATACACGGTCACTATGAGGAGCACTGATACACGGTCACTATGAGGAGCACTGATACACGGTCACTATGAGGAGCACTGATACACGGTCACTATGAGGAGCACTGATACACGGTCACTATGAGGAGCACTGATACACGGTCACTATGAGGAGCACTGATACACGGTCACTATGAGGAGCACTGATACACGGTCACTATGAGGAGCACTGATACACGGTCACTATGAGGAGCACTGATACACGGTCACTATGAGGAGCACTGATACACGGTCACTATGAGGAGCACTGATACACGGTCACTATGAGGAGCACTGATACACGGTCACTATGAGGAGCACTGATACACGGTCACTATGAGGAGCACTGATACACGGTCACTATGAGGAGCACTGATACACGGTCACTATGAGGAGCACTGATACACGGTCACTATGAGGAGCACTGATACACGGTCACTATGAGGAGCACTGATACACGGTCACTATGAGGAGCACTGATACACGGTCACTATGAGGAGCACTGATACACGGTCACTATGAGGAGCACTGATACACGGTCACTATGAGGAGCACTGATACACGGTCACTATGAGGAGCACTGATACACGGTCACTATGAGGAGCACTGATACACGGTCACTATGAGGAGCACTGATACACGGTCACTATGAGGAGCACTGATACACGGTCACTATGAGGAGCACTGATACACGGTCACTATGAGGAGCACTGATACACGGTCACTATGAGGAGCACTGATACACGGTCACTATGAGGAGCACTGATACACGGTCACTATGAGGAGCACTGATACACGGTCACTATGAGGAGCACTGATACACGGTCACTATGAGGAGCACTGATACACGGTCACTATGAGGAGCACTGATACACGGTCACTATGAGGAGCACTGATACACGGTCACTATGAGGAGCACTGATACACGGTCACTATGAGGAGCACTGATACACGGTCACTATGAGGAGCACTGATACACGGTCACTATGAGGAGCACTGATACACGGTCACTATGAGGAGCACTGATACACGGTCACTATGAGGAGCACTGATACACGGTCACTATGAGGAGCACTGATACACGGTCACTATGAGGAGCACTGATACACGGTCACTATGAGGAGCACTGATACACGGTCACTATGAGGAGCACTGATACACGGTCACTATGAGGAGCACTGATACACGGTCACTATGAGGAGCACTGATACACGGTCACTATGAGGAGCACTGATACACGGTCACTATGAGGAGCACTGATACACGGTCACTATGAGGAGCACTGATACACGGTCACTATGAGGAGCACTGATACACGGTCACTATGAGGAGCACTGATACACGGTCACTATGAGGAGCACTGATACACGGTCACTATGAGGAGCACTGATACACGGTCACTATGAGGAGCACTGATACACGGTCACTATGAGGAGCACTGATACACGGTCACTATGAGGAGCACTGATACACGGTCACTATGAGGAGCACTGATACACGGTCACTATGAGGAGCACTGATACACGGTCACTATGAGGAGCACTGATACACGGTCACTATGAGGAGCACTGATACACGGTCACTATGAGGAGCACTGATACACGGTCACTATGAGGAGCACTGATACACGGTCACTATGAGGAGCACTGATACACGGTCACTATGAGGAGCACTGATACACGGTCACTATGAGGAGCACTGATACACGGTCACTATGAGGAGCACTGATACACGGTCACTATGAGGAGCACTGATACACGGTCACTATGAGGAGCACTGATACACGGTCACTATGAGGAGCACTGATACACGGTCACTATGAGGAGCACTGATACACGGTCACTATGAGGAGCACTGATACACGGTCACTATGAGGAGCACTGATACACGGTCACTATGAGGAGCACTGATACACGGTCACTATGAGGAGCACTGATACACGGTCACTATGAGGAGCACTGATACACGGTCACTATGAGGAGCACTGATACACGGTCACTATGAGGAGCACTGATACACGGTCACTATGAGGAGCACTGATACACGGTCACTATGAGGAGCACTGATACACGGTCACTATGAGGAGCACTGATACACGGTCACTATGAGGAGCACTGATACACGGTCACTATGAGGAGCACTGATACACGGTCACTATGAGGAGCACTGATACACGGTCACTATGAGGAGCACTGATACACGGTCACTATGAGGAGCACTGATACACGGTCACTATGAGGAGCACTGATACACGGTCACTATGAGGAGCACTGATACACGGTCACTATGAGGAGCACTGATACACGGTCACTATGAGGAGCACTGATACACGGTCACTATGAGGAGCACTGATACACGGTCACTATGAGGAGCACTGATACACGGTCACTATGAGGAGCACTGATACACGGTCACTATGAGGAGCACTGATACACGGTCACTATGAGGAGCACTGATACACGGTCACTATGAGGAGCACTGATACACGGTCACTATGAGGAGCACTGATACACGGTCACTATGAGGAGCACTGATACACGGTCACTATGAGGAGCACTGATACACGGTCACTATGAGGAGCACTGATACACGGTCACTATGAGGAGCACTGATACACGGTCACTATGAGGAGCACTGATACACGGTCACTATGAGGAGCACTGATACACGGTCACTATGAGGAGCACTGATACACGGTCACTATGAGGAGCACTGATACACGGTCACTATGAGGAGCACTGATACACGGTCACTATGAGGAGCACTGATACACGGTCACTATGAGGAGCACTGATACACGGTCACTATGAGGAGCACTGATACACGGTCACTATGAGGAGCACTGATACACGGTCACTATGAGGAGCACTGATACACGGTCACTATGAGGAGCACTGATACACGGTCACTATGAGGAGCACTGATACACGGTCACTATGAGGAGCACTGATACACGGTCACTATGAGGAGCACTGATACACGGTCACTATGAGGAGCACTGATACACGGTCACTATGAGGAGCACTGATACACGGTCACTATGAGGAGCACTGATACACGGTCACTATGAGGAGCACTGATACACGGTCACTATGAGGAGCACTGATACACGGTCACTATGAGGAGCACTGATACACGGTCACTATGAGGAGCACTGATACACGGTCACTATGAGGAGCACTGATACACGGTCACTATGAGGAGCACTGATACACGGTCACTATGAGGAGCACTGATACACGGTCACTATGAGGAGCACTGATACACGGTCACTATGAGGAGCACTGATACACGGTCACTATGAGGAGCACTGATACACGGTCACTATGAGGAGCACTGATACACGGTCACTATGAGGAGCACTGATACACGGTCACTATGAGGAGCACTGATACACGGTCACTATGAGGAGCACTGATACACGGTCACTATGAGGAGCACTGATACACGGTCACTATGAGGAGCACTGATACACGGTCACTATGAGGAGCACTGATACACGGTCACTATGAGGAGCACTGATACACGGTCACTATGAGGAGCACTGATACACGGTCACTATGAGGAGCACTGATACACGGTCACTATGAGGAGCACTGATACACGGTCACTATGAGGAGCACTGATACACGGTCACTATGAGGAGCACTGATACACGGTCACTATGAGGAGCACTGATACACGGTCACTATGAGGAGCACTGATACACGGTCACTATGAGGAGCACTGATACACGGTCACTATGAGGAGCACTGATACACGGTCACTATGAGGAGCACTGATACACGGTCACTATGAGGAGCACTGATACACGGTCACTATGAGGAGCACTGATACACGGTCACTATGAGGAGCACTGATACACGGTCACTATGAGGAGCACTGATACACGGTCACTATGAGGAGCACTGATACACGGTCACTATGAGGAGCACTGATACACGGTCACTATGAGGAGCACTGATACACGGTCACTATGAGGAGCACTGATACACGGTCACTATGAGGAGCACTGATACACGGTCACTATGAGGAGCACTGATACACGGTCACTATGAGGAGCACTGATACACGGTCACTATGAGGAGCACTGATACACGGTCACTATGAGGAGCACTGATACACGGTCACTATGAGGAGCACTGATACACGGTCACTATGAGGAGCACTGATACACGGTCACTATGAGGAGCACTGATACACGGTCACTATGAGGAGCACTGATACACGGTCACTATGAGGAGCACTGATACACGGTCACTATGAGGAGCACTGATACACGGTCACTATGAGGAGCACTGATACACGGTCACTATGAGGAGCACTGATACACGGTCACTATGAGGAGCACTGATACACGGTCACTATGAGGAGCACTGATACACGGTCACTATGAGGAGCACTGATACACGGTCACTATGAGGAGCACTGATACACGGTCACTATGAGGAGCACTGATACACGGTCACTATGAGGAGCACTGATACACGGTCACTATGAGGAGCACTGATACACGGTCACTATGAGGAGCACTGATACACGGTCACTATGAGGAGCACTGATACACGGTCACTATGAGGAGCACTGATACACGGTCACTATGAGGAGCACTGATACACGGTCACTATGAGGAGCACTGATACACGGTCACTATGAGGAGCACTGATACACGGTCACTATGAGGAGCACTGATACACGGTCACTATGAGGAGCACTGATACACGGTCACTATGAGGAGCACTGATACACGGTCACTATGAGGAGCACTGATACACGGTCACTATGAGGAGCACTGATACACGGTCACTATGAGGAGCACTGATACACGGTCACTATGAGGAGCACTGATACACGGTCACTATGAGGAGCACTGATACACGGTCACTATGAGGAGCACTGATACACGGTCACTATGAGGAGCACTGATACACGGTCACTATGAGGAGCACTGATACACGGTCACTATGAGGAGCACTGATACACGGTCACTATGAGGAGCACTGATACACGGTCACTATGAGGAGCACTGATACACGGTCACTATGAGGAGCACTGATACACGGTCACTATGAGGAGCACTGATACACGGTCACTATGAGGAGCACTGATACACGGTCACTATGAGGAGCACTGATACACGGTCACTATGAGGAGCACTGATACACGGTCACTATGAGGAGCACTGATACACGGTCACTATGAGGAGCACTGATACACGGTCACTATGAGGAGCACTGATACACGGTCACTATGAGGAGCACTGATACACGGTCACTATGAGGAGCACTGATACACGGTCACTATGAGGAGCACTGATACACGGTCACTATGAGGAGCACTGATACACGGTCACTATGAGGAGCACTGATACACGGTCACTATGAGGAGCACTGATACACGGTCACTATGAGGAGCACTGATACACGGTCACTATGAGGAGCACTGATACACGGTCACTATGAGGAGCACTGATACACGGTCACTATGAGGAGCACTGATACACGGTCACTATGAGGAGCACTGATACACGGTCACTATGAGGAGCACTGATACACGGTCACTATGAGGAGCACTGATACACGGTCACTATGAGGAGCACTGATACACGGTCACTATGAGGAGCACTGATACACGGTCACTATGAGGAGCACTGATACACGGTCACTATGAGGAGCACTGATACACGGTCACTATGAGGAGCACTGATACACGGTCACTATGAGGAGCACTGATACACGGTCACTATGAGGAGCACTGATACACGGTCACTATGAGGAGCACTGATACACGGTCACTATGAGGAGCACTGATACACGGTCACTATGAGGAGCACTGATACACGGTCACTATGAGGAGCACTGATACACGGTCACTATGAGGAGCACTGATACACGGTCACTATGAGGAGCACTGATACACGGTCACTATGAGGAGCACTGATACACGGTCACTATGAGGAGCACTGATACACGGTCACTATGAGGAGCACTGATACACGGTCACTATGAGGAGCACTGATACACGGTCACTATGAGGAGCACTGATACACGGTCACTATGAGGAGCACTGATACACGGTCACTATGAGGAGCACTGATACACGGTCACTATGAGGAGCGCTGATACACTGTCACTATGAGGAGCTCTGATACACTGTCACTATGAGGAGCTCTGATACACTGTCACTATGAGGAGCTCTGATACACGGTCACTATGAGGAGCACTGATACACGGTCACTATGAGGAGCACTGATACACGGTCACTATGAGGAGCTCTGATACACGGTCACTATGAGGAGCACTGATACACTGTCACTATGAGGAGCTCTGATACACTGTCACTATGAGGAGCTCTGATACACTGTCACTATGAGGAGCTCTGATACACTGTCACTATGAGGAGCTCTGATACACTGTCACTATGAGGAGCTCTGATACACTGTCACTATGAGGAGCTCTGATACACTGTCACTATGAGGAGCTCTGATACACTGTCACTATGAGGAGCTCTGATACACTGTCACTATGAGGAGCTCTGATACACTGTCACTATGAGGAGCTCTGATACACTGTCACTATGAGGAGCTCTGATACACTGTCACTATGAGGAGCTCTGATACACTGTCACTATGAGGAGCTCTGATACACTGTCACTATGAGGAGCTCTGATACACTGTCACTATGAGGAGCTCTGATACACTGTCACTATGAGGAGCTCTGATACACTGTCACTATGAGGAGCTCTGATACACTGTCACTATGAGGAGCTCTGATACACTGTCACTATGAGGAGCTCTGATACACTGTCACTATGAGGAGCTCTGATACACTGTCACTATGAGGAGCTCTGATACACTGTCACTATGAGGAGCACTGATACACTGTCACTATGAGGAGCACTGATACACGGTCACTATGAGGAGCTCTGATACACTGTCACTATGAGGAGCACTGGTTGTTGTTCCGTTGTTGAAACGCGCAGACTTTCTTGGGCTGTGTTTCGCTTCTGACCTTTGACCCTGTCTCTTCCAGGAACGGGATCGCCAGCTGCCGGATGCGGTGCGAGAGCGAGCCGTCCTGCGGCTCCCCGTTAGTCAGCAGCGACCCCAAAGAAGACCACAACTACAGCAGCGCCAAATCCGGCAACAATCGCAGCTCCTCCCCCGCCGGCGACTCGGTCTCCTCCGCCGACGACCACTACGAGTTCGCGGCCAAAGTCTGCCGGGACGGCAGCGACCTCAGCTTCCACAGCCAGGACAGCGAGACGGAGGAGGACGACAAGAGACAGATCAAGAAGGAGCCCAAGGACTCGCTGGTAGACAGCGGCTACTCCTCGCAGCACAAGAAGAAGCAGCACCTGCTGAAAGTGCGCCGGATCCCCAGCGACGCCCTGCCGCTGAAAAAGCGCCGCACGGAAAAACCGCCCGAGAGCGACGACGAGGAGATGAAAGAGGCGGCCGGCTCCCTATTGCACTTGGCGGGTATCCGATCGTGTTTGAATAACATCACCAATCGGACGGCAAAGGGACAGAAAGACAAAGAGACGGCGAAAAATTAGAGGGAGGGCAGCGCGTCCTAGAGACCTCGTTTCTTTACGCACGTCAGGTGAATTCTAACGATTTTGTGGCAATATCAACCATTTTCTTTCCCCCCTTATCATTTTTTTTATTATTATTATTATTTTTGGGGGTTTTTGGGGGTTGGAACCTTTCAAGTGTTTATTTTTTAAAGGATGTTGAAGCCATAGTACTTGCAAAATGCTTTTTCGTTTGCTGAAACCATTCTTTGGAAAGCCAAATTCACGGCCTTGTTCGCCAACACGGCCCTCACCGGATCGGCCGGCGGCGGCGGTGGTGGGCGGATTCTGGGAGCCAATTTGGATTCTTCTACTGCCCAACAATGGCTCACCAGAGAAATACGTGTCCCTTTCTGTGTGCCGATTGGTGAACAGGTTCCGCAACAGCGACCGAAGCCGAACCCCTCCCCCCCCCCGCACCGCACATCAATCGGTAAAAAAACAAAAAACACGGAATTCAAGCAGCGATCACCATCCGGGGGAAGGGGGGGGTCTATCCACGCCATCATAACGTCACATCTTCTGGAATCTCTAAGCAATGCCTTCCGGCGCTCCCCACAACGGGTAAACCCAGCGCCGGACTTCAGACCATCGCTCACCTCCCCCCCACTCCTTACAGTCTTACTGCCAGATCGGCACTGCTCCGCCTGTGCCGACACCCACCAGTCACTCGACCTCCCCCATCGCCCTGAGCCACCACAGCAACTGCCTCAACGATTACTCTGCCAAGATGCGCGTCACCGACGGAAAATGGCGTCCGGATGTCACATGGGTTCCGAATTTTGGGTTGTTTTGTTTTTGTGGGTTTTATTTTGTTTTTTTTTTTGTTGTTTTTTTTTTATAAATCAAAGACAAAACAGCCGTTGTAAAGGTAAATAATGTATTTAGCATGACGCATGACTTATTTTCATATAAATAGAGAAAAAAGATAACACCTAATTTGTAGGCACCGGGCCGCGGACTTCACCCCCCTTCCCTGGTTATTTTTGGGTTTCTTTTTGGAAGCAGGTTCCACGGTCTAAGCCTTCTTCAGGGACAACCTTCTGACTGTTGGGGGATCGTTTCTTCTCTGCAATATAATAATAATAATTACAATTGTCATTCTCTGGTAGGGCACGGATGCGTTTAGCACTCGGCGCCCCCTACTGTGCTAACTCTGTTATTGATATATAATGTCTTTTTTCTCCTATTTTGTTTTGTTTTTTTTTTTTTCTTTTTATCTTTTGCGTCTATTTGGATAACCTGAGGCAATAATTTGTTGGCAAACCGAGCGGTGACTGTGGCCGCTGGGGTGTTTTAAAAGGGATACCGGACGGCGAGGGAAGCCTGGCGCCTTCGTAGACCCACCCAGCGTTTGTCCGCAGTCCTGTCTACATGTGTGTAATGTGTGTGTGGCCACAGAAAGTGTTCTGATCATCGCAAACTTTCACTGTATATTTTTATATCTATCTCTATTTATCTATCTCTCTCATGTCTGTCGCTCTCTCTCTCTCTCTCATGTCTGTCGCTCTCTCTCTCTCTCTCTCTCTCTCTCACATATCTGTCGCTCTCTCTCTCTGTCTCTCTCTCTCTCTCTCTCTCTCTCTCTCTCTCTCTCATATCTCTCTCATCTCTCTCTCTCTCATATCTCTCTCATCTCTCTCTCTCTCATATCTCTCTCTCATATCTCTCTCTCATATCTCCCTCTCATATCTCTCTCTCATATCTCTCTCTCTCTCTCCTCTCTCTCTCTCTCTCTCTCTCTCTCTCTCTCTGTCTCTCTCTCTCTCTCTCTCATCTCCTTGATCAATCTCATCTATCTCGTATCTATATCATATCGATCTATCTATGTGTGTATATGTAGCTATATAGATAGATAACACTTTAATATAAACTATACATTAAAAGTTTGCATCTATAGATATATTATATAGTTATGTTTTCCCATTTCAGTGTTTTCTCGCTATAGTCCGAGCAGTTCTTATTCCCGAACCTTAAAGGTGGAATTTAAATAAATCTATTTTTCTATAAAATTTCGCACCCGTAGAAAGAGATTTATCTGGAAAAAAAATGTAAAAAAATGTTTTTTATCCCATAGTGGAGAAAGTTGCTGTTGCCTTTTAGATATATTTCGCGTTGCGGTGTCCGTACAATAGTTTTTCGGTTCGCAGACCGTCCCCGTTCGTCAAGCAATGCCACGGATTCGCACAGGAGCGTCATGTTTGATTTTAGCTCTGACGTTCTGCCCTAGTCCTCAGATTCCTAATCGCAGACAAAAAAGTATAAATACTGGCGATGCGCAATTCTTGGCCGCAACGGCTCAACAGTTGAATCCCCCGGTTGTTATGCGTGCGCCATTGTCTGCGTTGGAGCTAATTTAACGCTGCCAAAAGTTTTTAGTGATATATAGATTGTTTTTTAGACGCCAGCGTTAAATGTTTGTTGCGTCACCCCGGAGACTAGAGGGGAAGCGTCTGCCATTTTGTTTTGTGCCAATAAAACTGCCGTCTGTCTCCCATTAGTGGATTCTTGTTGCGCCACGGCACTCCGCGATAGTTACAATGAATCGCGTCGCCCTCGCAAGAGACCCCAGAGCCGCTTACTCGCCATTTATTTATTTTCTGTTGTTTTATTGTGATTTTTGTTGCACAAGTTCTTGAGCTGCCAACTCACCGATAAACTGCCCGCCACGGCGCTCGGTGTTTCACCGCATTATGTCACTGCCTTTCATCACGAGGAGTCATTGGCTAACGTGCGTTTCATTTGCGAAAATCCGAATACTTTAGGTCAGGTTTGCAAGTGCCACCGTTCCCCACGCGTTCTGTTTACATGGTAGATGTTCTTGTTGTTCGCGAAACGCGTCAAATCCTTCCGCTTCCGTCTTCCTTTGAGTTTTGTGCAGCGCGGGAATATCGTTAGTGTGCCAAAGTGTAATAGCCAATGGCGCAAGCTCCTGTTTCTGGCATCCACAACCCATGATCCAGCTTACGGACTGTACGAAACGCGTTCCGGATTTTTCTGTTTTATCGTGTTGCCTGTAGTTGCGTTAGACACGTTCATATATATCGGACAGGAACCGGTTTCTCATCTCTGAGCGGGCGACAGTGTCTGGGGAAAACAAGAGCGTCAATCCGAGCTTGCATAACGGGGTATTGCTGTAGCCGTGCTGGCGAGAACGCAATTTGCTGGTCGGTAACAGAACCGTTTGCGTCAGACGCTGCCTCCATGTTTAACATTGAAAGAGACAAAAAAAAAGCGACCGGGATTTCTAAACTTCACGATCTGTGCCAATTGTGTTCCTCATCCCCAAGTGCCGCTGCTGCTCCCATGTCCACCAAACGCAACGTGGGGGGCGGAATCGGCCCGCAATCCGCGTCCATCCCGCCACCCCTGACCCTCGTGTGTTCCATCAACAAGCTGATTTCTTGTAAGTCGTTTTAAAAAAAAAAAAAACCTAATGCAACCCACTGCCAACGCCCCCTGATGTGTGCCAGCCAGACGCCCCTTGGCTGGGATCACGCGTTTCGCTGACTAAATCCAATGAAAACACCCCAGCGCCACGCACCGCGCCAAGTTCTTTTTGATATTAAAACCTGTTTGTGAGATGATTTTGTGCGTCCGTCTGTTTGGGAAGCGTTTTGAAGCTTGTATATTTTTATTTTCTGGTTTCTGTAACATTTCTAAGGGTTTTTTTTGTTTGTTTTATTTTTTTCTATTTTATTTTAAGTGATAAAGCAATCAAATAAGTAAAAAAAAAAAAGAATATAAGAAGTTTGAAAAGGGGTAACGCTTGCACTGCCGGAGAGCCCTCGTGACTTGCGTGCCGCGGTCACGGTTTTACATTTTTAGCCCTCTCGTTGTGACGTGCGGTAACGCAATTCCCAGGGCTCTCTGCTGAAACAGTGGAAGGGTTAACGATATATATTATAATGAGCTATATATAATATATATATATATATGTTATATATTATATATATATATATATAAATGTAGAGACGTCTGCTCCCGGATTGGT
>WWET01005913.1:55270-74589 GCA_011038615.1 Limnodynastes dumerilii
TCTCTCTCTCTCTAATACTGATTCCTCTCTATACACCCAGCATGTGAGTTCTCTCTCTCTCTAATACTGATTCCTCTCTATACACCCAGCATGTGACTTCTCTCTCTAATACTGATTCCTCTCTATACACCCAGCATGTGACTTCTCTCTCTAATACTGATTCCTCTCTATACACCCAGCATGTGACTTCTCTCTCTAATACTGATTCCTCTCTATACACCCAGCATGTGACTTCTCTCTCTAATACTGATTCCTCTCTATACACCCAGCATGTGACTTCTCTCTCTAATACTGATTCCTCTCTATACACCCAGCATGTGACTTCTCTCTCTAATACTGATTCCTCTCTATACACCCAGCATGTGACTTCTCTCTCTAATACTGATTCCTCTCTATACACCCAGCATGTGACTTCTCTCTCTAATACTGATTCCTCTCTATACACCCAGCATGTGACTTCTCTCTCTAATACTGATTCCTCTCTATACACCCAGCATGTGACTTCTCTCTCTAATACTGATTCCTCTCTATACACCCAGCATGTGACTTCTCTCTCTAATACTGATTCCTCTCTATACACCCAGCATGTGACTTCTCTCTCTAATACTGATTCCTCTCTATACACCCAGCATGTGACTTCTCTCTCTAATACTGATTCCTCTCTATACACCCAGCATGTGACTTCTCTCTCTAATACTGATTCCTCTCTATACACCCAGCATGTGACTTCTCTCTCTAATACTGATTCCTCTCTATACACCCAGCATGTGACTTCTCTCTCTAATACTGATTCCTCTCTATACACCCAGCATGTGACTTCTCTCTCTAATACTGATTCCTCTCTATACACCCAGCATGTGACTTCTCTCTCTAATACTGATTCCTCTCTATACACCCAGCATGTGACTTCTCTCTCTAATACTGATTCCTCTCTCTATACACTCAGCATGTGACTTCTCTCTCTCTAATACTGATTCCTCTCTATACACCCAGCATGTGACTTCTCTCTCTAATACTGATTCCTCTCTATACACCCAGCATGTGACTTCTCTCTCTAATACTGATTCCTCTCTATACACCCAGCATGTGACTTCTCTCTCTAATACTGATTCCTCTCTATACACCCAGCATGTGACTTCTCTCTCTAATACTGATTCCTCTCTATACACCCAGCATGTGACTTCTCTCTCTAATACTGATTCCTCTCTATACACCCAGCATGTGACTTCTCTCTCTAATACTGATTCCTCTCTATACACCCAGCATGTGACTTCTCTCTCTAATACTGATTCCTCTCTATACACCCAGCATGTGACTTCTCTCTCTAATACTGATTCCTCTCTATACACCCAGCATGTGACTTCTCTCTCTAATACTGATTCCTCTCTATACACCCAGCATGTGACTTCTCTCTCTAATACTGATTCCTCTCTATACACCCAGCATGTGACTTCTCTCTCTAATACTGATTCCTCTCTATACACCCAGCATGTGACTTCTCTCTCTAATACTGATTCCTCTCTATACACCCAGCATGTGACTTCTCTCTCTAATACTGATTCCTCTCTATACACCCAGCATGTGACTTCTCTCTCTAATACTGATTCCTCTCTATACACCCAGCATGTGACTTCTCTCTCTAATACTGATTCCTCTCTATACACCCAGCATGTGACTTCTCTCTCTAATACTGATTCCTCTCTATACACCCAGCATGTGACTTCTCTCTCTAATACTGATTCCTCTCTATACACCCAGCATGTGACTTCTCTCTCTAATACTGATTCCTCTCTATACACCCAGCATGTGACTTCTCTCTCTAATACTGATTCCTCTCTCTATACACCCAGCATGTGACTTCTCTCTCTCTAATACTGATTCCTCTCTCTATACACCCAGCATGTGACTTCTCTCTCTAATACTGATTCCTCTCTCTATACACCCAGCATGTGACTTCTCTCTCTAATACTGATTCCTCTCTCTATACACCCAGCATGTGACTTCTCTCTCTAATACTGATTCCTCTCTCTATACACCCAGCATGTGACTTCTCTCTCTAATACTGATTCCTCTCTCTATACACCCAGCATGTGACTTCTCTCTCTAATACTGATTCCTCTCTCTATACACCCAGCATGTGACTTCTCTCTCTAATACTGATTCCTCTCTCTATACACCCAGCATGTGACTTCTCTCTCTAATACTGATTCCTCTCTCTATACACCCAGCATGTGACTTCTCTCTCTAATACTGATTCCTCTCTCTATACACCCAGCATGTGACTTCTCTCTCTAATACTGATTCCTCTCTCTATACACCCAGCATGTGACTTCTCTCTCTAATACTGATTCCTCTCTCTATACACCCAGCATGTGACTTCTCTCTCTAATACTGATTCCTCTCTCTATACACCCAGCATGTGACTTCTCTCTCTAATACTGATTCCTCTCTCTATACACCCAGCATGTGACTTCTCTCTCTAATACTGATTCCTCTCTCTATACACCCAGCATGTGACTTCTCTCTCTAATACTGATTCCTCTCTCTATACACCCAGCATGTGACTTCTCTCTCTCTATTACTGATTCCTCTCTCTATACACCCAGCATGTGACTTCTCTCTCTCTATTACTGATTCCTCTCTCTATACACCCAGCATGTGACTTCTCTCTCTCTATTACTGATTCCTCTCTCTATACACCCAGCATGTGACTTCTCTCTCTCTCTAATACTGGTTCCTCTCTCTATACACCCAGCATGTGACTTCTCTCTCTCTAATACTGATTCCTCTCTATACACCCAGCATGTGACCTGTCTTTCTCTCTCTCTAATACTGATTCCTCTCTCTATACACCCAGCATGTGACTTCTCTCTCTAATACTGATTCCTCTCTATACACCCAGCATGTGAGTTCTCTCTCTCTCTAATACTGATTCCTCTCTATACACCCAGCATGTGAGTTCTCTCTCTCTCTAATACTGATTCCTCTCTATACACCCAGCATGTGAGTTCTCTCTCTCTCTAATACTGATTCCTCTCTATACACCCAGCATGTGAGTTCTCTCTCTCTCTAATACTGATTCCTCTCTATACACCCAGCATGTGAGTTCTCTCTCTCTCTAATACTGATTCCTCTCTATACACCCAGCATGTGAGTTCTCTCTCTCTCTAATACTGATTCCTCTGTCTATACACCCAGCATGTGACTTCTCTCTCTCTCTCTAATACTGATTCCTCTCTCTATACACCCAGCATGTGACTTCTCTCTCTCTCTAATACTGATTCCTCTCTCTATACACCCAGCATGTGACTTCTCTCTCATTGCTAGGTTGCATTGCTGGGTTACATTGCTGTGTTGCATGGCTGTGTTGCATTGCTGGGTTGCATGGCTGGGGTTAGATGGCCAGGGTTACATTGCTGTGTTACATGGCTAGGATACATTGGTGTTTTGCATTGCTGGGTTGCATGGCTGGGTTACATTGCTTGGCTGCCTCTATATCACATGACACCCAGTAACTATGTTGGGCATATAATGGGTCACATCTTATGCTGTGTATGGAGGGTGGGGGTTGGATTGTAGACGCCTCTCTCTCACCTGCATAAAGGGGTGCTGGAGATAATCTATCATCCCTTTCAGGACCTTGGAAATGGCTTCCGGGAAGGCTGACGGTCTCCCCTCCACCAGATTGAGTTCCATTCCGAACGCTACCTGCCGGTGACATGAGAGGCCACTGGTTACGCTGCACCCTCCGGCCGCTGTGGACCATTTCGGTAGTAGCGCCTGACCTTGGTAATCACGTCCAGCGTGACGCGGTTGATGGCGGCGTGCAGGCCGATGTGCTGTTTCCCGTCTGCTTTCTCGCCCAGCTGCTCCATGAACTGCTCGGCTCTCTCGTTGAACACCCCCATCATCTGCATCAGGTACCTGTCAGAGCCTGGTGTAAGAGGGTGACGGGGTAGCGGCTTCGTGGCTCGTCGAATGATTTTGCTTTTAGCGTGTATATTTTTTTCATGTTTTTCAGACTCACGTGTGGCTGAACGCGGGGTCCATGATCCGCCTCTGTTTATGCCAGTGATCATGGTCCGAATCGGTCAGCAATCCTTTGCCCATAAATCTGCAACGAAAACAGCGCCACCCTGTGGCTTACTAATGACACGGCAGCCCAAAAAAAAAAAAATGTTTAACAGGTCACTATATAATGTCTGGACCCAGACGCAGACGAGGAGGGGTGTTGCACTATCTTCGCTTGCGCAGCTTTCTGTGAGCAGACCCCTATCTTCCCTTTGAAGCCATAGGACCAATTTTAATAAGCTGCGGGAACTGAAAATTCTAGCTAACTTACAGTATTCTAGTATGTAAAAGGAACGTGAGAGCTGGAATCGGATTGGTTGCTATGGGCAACTTTTCTGTTCCTGCAGCTTAGTAAATCTGACCCATAAAATCAAATTAAGGTTCCTGGTTTGTAACTATTCAGACTCGCCACCAGAGGGCAGTGTTCATACACCAGTGCATGTAGGTTTACAGGTTACCCTAATAATTGCATACCTCTTGCCAAACAGATAAAAGAGACGATCATAGGTAAAGGGATCCTTAGGGTATTCTGGAGACATCATGTACACCTGTATAGAGAATAAATGCAATTATATAGATAAGGACAAATTTGTTGGTATCATTCCATCATGTTTGTAGCTCTCAATGAGACTTTTGCACCAATAGGTGGCTTGAACCACTCTTCCGGAGCAAATTTCTTCAGCTGTCCCCAGAATTCATGTTTCATCTCTATCCAGAGAGGATCGAAAAAGTGGGGATGTTGCCCATAGCAACCAATCAGATTCTAGAGGTCATTCGCTAGTATGAAATAGGAAAGAGAGAGTTAGAATCTGATTGGTTGCTATGGACAACATCTCCCTTTTGCCTTTCCTGCAGCTTAGAAAATCTGGCCCCCAAGACTCCATTGAGACGTGTTTTGGGTTCTTATCCTGTTGGAGGACCCATAACTAGACCTGCTGGCACCGGTCAGAATGTTTTGCTCCATAAAATCTTGATAGTGTTGAGATTTCATTGTGCCCTCTACAAAATTAAGGACAATCCCTGGCTGCTGCAACACATAACCCAGCCTCCCCATGTTTCTCATGGAGCTATGATGGTCGTTTCTTTAAAGGCTTCAATTATTCATCTATGAAGGTGGGACTGATGAGACTCTAATTATGACTCATCTGTCACATTCTCCCAAGAGGGCTTGTGGTCTTATCAATCTGCAGTTTAGCAATTTCATGTTGGCCTTTTTTTTTTTTTTGTTGGTCTTACAAATTGAAATCCTCCCGAGTGGTCTTTGGTGGAGCCCAGTATTTCTTAAAAAGCAATGGAGAGTATAACCGGACACCGATGTTCCTTGACTATGGAAAAACGAAAAAAGTCTGCACATTAGCACCAGGAAATAATGGAGTCACGACTTCCAATGGAGTGAAAAGTGGGCAGCAGAAAAGGGTCATCAGTAGTGTAGAAAGCAGCAGAGATGTCGAGCGAGGTGACTGTCATACATTGCAGTAGATGGCTCATCGGTCACTCTCATGAGGACATTCTTGGTGCAATACTTAGAGGGGACAGTGAGGTGGACAGTCTACGGAAGTCTCTCTAGTAGGGGCATAAGATG
Source organism: Limnodynastes dumerilii (assembly GCA_011038615.1). NCBI lineage: Eukaryota > Metazoa > Chordata > Amphibia > Anura > Limnodynastidae > Limnodynastes > Limnodynastes dumerilii. The sequence continues at coordinate 60,924 of WWET01005913.1, forward strand.
GCTTTTGGGGAGAGTTAAGAGATATCTTCCTAAGGATGGGTGAGATTTCTTGAAGGACGCCAATGTGCCAATGGAGAGAGATCAGATGCAGAGACGAGCAAGAGATGAGTAGGTCATATTTAGACACACAGTCCAGAGCAGTACATCTAAGGAAGCCAACCCACCTAAACATGGCTATGGTGGCCCACCTTGTGAAAGCCCAGCCAGTCATTGAGTGCAATATCCATCTATAGCTCCAAGTAAGTTTGTTGACTTGTAATATCCGTAGAACATGCAAAATTATTCCCCAGACTGGCCTGGCCATCTGTGGTCAAACTGGTGTCCCAGCAAGCTTTGGGCTGATCTGGAGAACCACGACTTGACCAGGACCCAGTAAAACCAGTTTGGTCAGTGGGGGGAGCTACATTTTTGGGGCCCTAAAGCTTGAACTGTTATAGGGGCCATTTTGCAACCTACAACAATAGGGCAACATCCAACAAAGTCCAAATGGTGAAGAATGTGGGTGGTGGAGGGGAATCCTTTAAAATGGGCCATACAGCGAGCCCCTTCCCACCAGTAACGAGGTCTGGGTCACCGCTGATATCTTCTTCCATGTTCATAGTGACCCTAATAGCAGCCTCTATACTGCATCCGACCGGTTGAGCTGTAGATAGAGTCTTCCGGCCAGCACTGATCAGGGGGATTGCTGGGTACTCAGAAACCCCCCCTGCATACAGCATATTCTAAGGTCACTATTAAGTACTTCAACCCATTGGCTTATGATTCTAGCACTAAAATAACCTTATTTTAATAACAAAAAAAAAAACTCCCATCGATTTTGGTATAAAATGCACTCTTTAAAAAACAAATGGCTAAAAAAAAGTTGCTTCAGGGCTTCTATCAGGGATAAGGAATTAGCTTAAGCTTCATTAGTTTCTTAGTAGATCGGCCACTGGTTACGGTATAGCAATATTTCCCTTCTCACCTTCACCGACTCTTGGCTGGTGGAATAGAGCATCACGTAGTGCAGAAAGTTTATCCTATAGACAGGACCATACTCCTCTGCCCTGCAAACACAAAGCACAGAACTTAGTGACGGATCTCGCTCCTGTGGACATTGTTGGGGATGCCCTCGGATTATTGGGCACCTCTTAGAAGAACCCCGCTAAAGTCAACAAGCATAGTAAGACTTTAAAGGTAAGGGCTAAACTTGAACGGCATCACCACTCAACTCTAATACTGTTTGGAACAGATGAAACTTGCCTCCCGGATGTACCAGTATTACTTGCTCCCAATGTCGAAATGCGTCGGAAAAAACTCCAATCACGATGCTCGTACCGCGCAAGCTAAACTCACTAAGGGCCTGATCCAGAGCAACGCTCGCAAGCGAGCGTACGCTCATCGTATGCGAATTTTCGGCTAAAAATTCGCAATGCGCATGCCCAGTATGACAGGTTCCGGTCGCCCGAGCGTCATGAGCGAATAGCGGGCGTATCGTTAGCGTATTTTTCGCTCGCTGGGCGTATTTTTTTTTACGATGGTCGGCTGGGCGCCCGTTTTACTACAGGGAGGCGGGGATAGCCATTTAAATTGTACAGTATGGGCGTGCTAAGCGTATTTTCGCAGCGTATTTTGTGCGAATTTTCGTACGGCCGACGGTCGTACCCAGTGTAGGGTATAGCCGCCGTAAGCAGGGACTTTACTATGGGAGTGCTAGGGGCGTGTAGGTTGATACGACGAGCGTACGTTCGCATTCGCCCGTCGTGCGAATTTTCGTAGCGCTGGATCAGGCCCTAAATGAATAAGGAGCTTTGGCTATATAGAGCTTGCATACATGCGCTGATACTGTGGGGGGTCCCATATTGGGTCACTAAGCGCTGCCATCATTGAAACACGCCCTGCTTAATAGTCATTAGCAAGTGTTTCCTATTGGATGGATAGGCTGCACTCATGAATATGTAATGAGAGGGGGCAGGTCTGGCTGTGGAGTGAGCTCGGTATTGGAGGCTGGGGATAGGAGAAGATTGGATTTCCATAATAACCCTGCAATACATAAATGAAGGCAACAGACAAACTCGCGATGCGGAGAGATCAGGCTCATGGCTGCCGGCGGGAGACGCACCATCGCAGGAACAAGTCGTGAACCAGTTTGTTGTCCGTCGAGGCTTTGCTGATGGTGGAGAGGTGACCCAGAAGGAAGCTGGAAAGAGAAGGACAGAGAACATGGGTAACAGACATTAGGAGTACTCCCATCATCCTCTGCTGCAGGCTAGAGCATACTGGGACATGTAGTTGCACCTCTGAGTTATTTATATTAGGACAGAACCTCATCTCCAGCTGCTGTGTGTTACACTGCTTTATCCTATCCTGCGCAAGTGCTTACATCTGTGCCACCCAATCAGAAGAAGTTCCCTCCCGCCCTTCCAGAGATAAGACAGAGGGGCGGGGTTGAGGTGACAAGTGGGAGTTACTTCTTAGTCAAGTGACAGTATAGCCATTCACTCTCTATTTAACCATCCAGACCCTTACTTACACTGTATAACCAGATACAGGAGGGAGAGGGGGATATGATAGAAGGATATAACCAGATACAGGAGGGAGAGGGGGATATGATAGAAGGATATAACCAGGTACAGGAGAGAGAGGGGTATATGATAGAAAGGGTATAACCTTTGTTTGTACAGCTCTCCTGGTAACTGGCGGAGTTACAGGTGTATATACAGGTGACTGTGACGTGGTTACAGGTGTATATACAGGTGACTGTGACGCGGTTACAGGTGTATATACAGGTGACTGACGCGGTTACAGGTGTATATACAGGTGACTGACTCGGTTACAGGTGTATATACAGGTGACTGGTGTGGTTACAGGTGTATATACAGGTGACTGTGACGCGGTTACAGGTGTATATACAGGTGACTGGTGTGGTTACAGGTGTATATACAGGTGACTGGTGCGGTTACAGGTGTATATACAGGTGACTGTGACGCGGTTACAGGTGTATATACAGGTGACTGGTGTGGTTACAGGTGTATATACGGGTGAGTGTGACGCGGTTCCTGGTATACAGGTGACTGTGACACGGTTACAGGTGTATATACAGGTGACTGTGACGCGGTGACTTACCTGGACCTCGGTGCCCCGGGGATGTGATCATACTTCAGGTGTTTATACTTGATATAGGCGCAGTAGATAAGGAACAGGAGCAGGAGCCCAGAACACAGGAACAGGAACAGGGAGTAAGCCCAGGACAGGATCAGAGTGACTGCTGATGTCCACATTGTACGGGTGCAGGCCACGGCCCTCTACGACTCTCTACGACTCTCTGTCCTCACTGATCGCTTATGGGACACTCTCTCCCGTTTTGTAACTTCCTGCATGGGAATCCTGCCATCCCTGGATTCTGTGCATGGGAGACACCTAGTGGTGACATTGATGCGTGGACATTTACTCTCCTCCAGGTCATATATTTTGATAATATACCAGTGTGGTTCGTCGCTTCAATGACCTGATTTTTGCGACGGATCGCACACTGACAGGGAAGCAGTGATGGCGGTTTGCAATGAGACAGCATCGTTTCAGCAGACAGGTATCCTAACCCTCCCATAAACCCTTTCCTGTCCTTCAGCCTAACTTTATCTCTCCCTGTCTCACAGCCTAACCCTAAACTTCCTCTTCTTGTAGCCTAACCTTAAACCTCCATCACCTGAAGCCTAAACTTCCTTCAAGTAGCCTAACCTTAACCCTCCATCTCTCGCAGTCTAACCTTCTCCTTCAATTGCCTAACCTTAACCCTGCATCTTCCTCAGCCTAACCCTAACCTTCTTCCTCTAGTAGCCTAAGCTTAACCCTAACTTTCTCCTTCTTGTAGCCTAACCTAACCATCTCCCGCAGCCTAAGCCTAACCTTCTCCTTCTAGTAGCCTAAGTTTAACCCTGCATCTTCCACAGCCTAACTTTCTCCTTCTTGTAACCTAACCTTAACCCTCCATCTCCCGCAGCCTAACCCTAACCTTCTTCTTGTAGCCTAAGCTTAACCCTCCATCTAACCTTCTCCTTCTAGTAGCCTAACCTTAACCCTGCATCTTCCGCAACCTAACCTCCTTCTAGTAGCCTAACCTTAACCCTTCATCTCCCACAGCCTACTCCTAACCTTCTTATAGTAGCCTAAGCTTAACCCTCCCTCTCCTACAGCCTAACCCTAACCTAGCCACTATTGGGAATGGGTTCCTGTAGAAATAGGGCCATTGCCATTGTTCCCGGTCCCTAAATAGAATATTCCTTATTGCAACTCAGCAGAGACACAGCTGCAATAAACGGTCAGCTCTATGTTCCTGTTCCGTGGCTATATCAGTGTCAAAGGTCAGCTTAGCAATGCGACAACTCCATCCCATAGACATACACTTAGGCAGCAGCAAACTCTCATAAGTCCAGGGCCACTGACCAATAATATATTTATAGAAAGTTCAGTGTTTGGAGAGGATGAGTGTTGGCTCAGTCCTCTAGCAGCCTGGTTCTCAGTCCTCTAGTAGCCTGGTTCTCAGTCCTCTAGTAGCCTGGTTCTCAGCCCTCTAGTAGCCTGGTTCTCAGCCCTCTAGTAGCCTGGTCCTCCGTCCTCTAGTAGCCTGGTCCTCCGCCCTCTAGCAGCCTGGTCCTCCGCCCTCTAGCAGCCTGGTCCTCAGTCCTCTAGTAGCCTGGTCCTCCGTCATCTAGCAGCCTGGTTCTCAGTCCTCTAGTAGCCTGGTTCTCATTCCTCTAGTAGCCTGGTTCTCATTCCTCTAGTAGCTGTATCGCAGTTCATGGTTCAAATCCCAGTCATTTTAGAGCCTTAAATGTTGTGTTAGAATGAATAACACCAGTAAACATGTTCAGGTCCCTCACTGGCTGCGCTGGTCTAGTGGGATAAGAGTCTAGAGTCCTCTGCTAATAGTAGTGGAGTTGCTCGTTCAACTCTCCACACAGACCAATCCTTGTTGTGACATCTCCCTGGGTGATGTTCTTGAGTGGATTCGATGCTTCTTTGGGCTTGCGCCTTCTAGAAGCCTACCCTTAGCCCTCCATCTCCCGCAGCCTAACCTTAACCCTCCATCTCCCGCAGCCTAACCTTAACCCTCCATCTCCCACAGCCTAACCCTAACCTTCTCCTTCCGGACACAGCTAGTAGACTCTGCTGACAGTGATGGTGAGGCTCCCGCTCTTTGTGTCTCCTCCTCTCTCTCTCTCATACCTACTCACACCTGGCTTCAGCTGGTAGGTTTGAAGGGGGATGCGCTCAGCTACATGGGTGCGGCCGGGGGCAAAACCCCCTCCACTCCTGCCTGTCTGGGCCATAGAGTGACAGCCATGATGGTTGCGTTGACTCAACCCTGTCACTAGTGAGATTCTTTCTCCCTGTTATTATCCTCAGCCTAGTGCAGAGAAGGAGCCTGAGGCCCATCTTGCTCCCATAGACTAGAAAATGGTTTCAATCGTTGTTGGTCTCCAGCTAGAAGGTTATATGGTCAACGGTCAGCAAGGTCAGAAGATCGACACTGCCGGTTGACAATGCTGACATTTAAAGGTTGACCACTTTTGCAAGGTCCATCCAGCATGGCTCACATTGTTTGCCACACTTACACTGATTCGGATGCTGATGCACTAGGAGTGACACCTTTGTTCACTTGCCTAACGACCCACACCAACCTCAGAGGGCTAAGCAAGCCTGATTCACGGTTAAGAAAATACTGCTTTTTAGGTGCATATATTTAAGAAGAGATATACTGTACAGGTGTGGTACCTTAATATATGCAATTTACGTAAGAATACGACATCTCTGAATCACCATTTATGAACCTATTTGTTCTAGGTTCCTAATGGCTTAAGAAGGAAGGGGCTTGTCGGAAAAAGATAAGAAGGAAGATAAGAAGATTGGGTGGAGGGAGGTATTTAAATGAGGAAATCTGGCCGCGGTTAGGCAGAAACGTTCTTAATTAGCCGCCCTTTGCACACAACTAAGAATCTAAAGATAAGGAGCCCTATGGCATTCGTAAGTCGGTTAAGAAGCAGAAACCGGGGGGCGTGTCAGGTACGTCGCCTTGCTACTGGTTGCATATAATGAAGAACCTAAATCATTCTTAAGTGTGAATCAGGTCCTACATCTCCATAAATCAAAGAAATATTAAATAAAAAGAAAATAGAAATAAAAAGCCTGAATCCTATTTGTGGATTTCAACCTCATGCCACCAAAACAGCTCTGAGCCATCGAGGCATGGACACCATGAGCCCTCTGGAGGTGTCCTGTGGTATCTGGCACCAAGATGTTAGCAGCAGATCCTGTACATTCTGCAAGAGGTGAGGTGGGGTCTCGATGTTTCAGACTTGTTCTTCCAGAACATCCCACAGATGCTGGACAGGACGGAGATCCGGGGAATTTGGAGCCAAGTCCACGCCTTAAATTCTTTGTCTCGTTCCTCAAACCATTCGTGTAGCGTTATCCTGCTGAGAGAGGCCACTGCTATAAGGGAACATCGTGGTCATCAACAGGTAGACTTGACGGTGGTACGTGTCCAAGTAACAGCAACATGAAAGCCAAAAGCCAGGTCTTCCCAGCAAAACATGCCTCATAGCATCGGCTGCCTTGTCCCCATAATGCATCCTTCACCCATCAGTGGTTTTATTGTTTAGCTGAACGCAGTGTATATTCACTCCAAAGTGCCAGGATTCCATCGCACCCGTTTGTTTTGTGTTACGTGGTCTATGTATAGGGTGATTCTCTGTTACGGTATCGAAACAGTCATCTTGGAGTTAATTTAAGGTACTGGTTTCCCGTTACACAATTCCTTTTATATCAGATATGTTAAATATGTTTAATATCATAAACGAAGGGAAAGTTAAGGTCTTGCGGTGTTTTAGGGTAATAAACAGCCTCCTGTCAATCACACGTTTAATATTAGTAATGTAACACTATGAATAAAGTTGCTTTGGGTTTGAATGACAGATGGTCTTCTACTGGCTCAAGTCTCCAGCCAGTACAATCCTCAGAACCCTGCCTGGTTCATCTCGCCGGGCGATGGTATCTAGAGGTTTGCCAAAACATGAGCTGGGTCAGGGCACGAGCGCGCAGACTCTCTAATGACAGTGATGGCACATGCCCATTCTTTGAAGTATTTGTTGCTTCACCACAACTGGCACCTGGTAAAGCCTACTTCACCCTAGGAGCTCTCCAGGTGGCATGCAAGCCCCTAAAACATAGCAAGCACAGGGACTCGCACCCTACCGAAATCTACTAACTAAAAACGTATCCAGGACGGAGACTCCATCATAAACCTATGGGGAGGGTCTGCAAACTTATCCACACGCTACCTGTGTCACACATCATACAGAGACAGACTAGAGGAAGTAACATGAATAGCTTGGAGCAGAGAAGAGCAGGTAAAATGGTGCATGGCCTGTGTCACACACCATACAGAGACAGACTAGAGGAAGTAACATGTATAGCTTGGAGCAGAGAAGAGCCAGGGTGGATATGATAGCAGCATTCACATATATAAAGTGGTGTAACCAGGTACAGGAAATTTTTCACAAGAACAGATGTAATTGAAGATGAGGACATGTGTATAAACTGGTTGATAAGTGGAATAATCTCCCATCTGAGGGGGTTGAGGTAACACAGTAGCACAGTGTAAATATAAGGAGATCCTAAATCTGAGGGTAAAATAAGATCTAGGGTCAAAATAGTGTAAAAACAACATCAGGGCAGACTGTATGGTTCATGTGGCTCTTATCTGCCATCTCTTTCCATGTGTCTATGTAATAAAGCGAGTTAATGCCATACATGATAACTGTGGCGATTACACGATTACTGTATATTAAACGGCCAGCTTTATTCCTGTGAATCAGCTCCATAAAGCACAGGATACCATTACGTTCATTAACCACCGCACATAATAAAGAAACGCAAAGACACAAAGTGGATGTTGTGCTAAGCTGGATAAGCAATGCTTTGCCTTCACGCTTTATAAATGGTAATTAAACCCTCTCGGATAGCAATCGCAGTTTACTTCCCTCGGAGTTTACCTTGTAAGGAGCAGCACAATTATTCTCAGTCAACGGCTTGTTGGTTTTATGTATGCGAGAAAGTCCAATAAAAGATTTAAACAAGCTTCTAGCTGGATGAATAAAACACGCGATCACGAATTACACCCTGTGAGGGAAAGAATGAAGTCTTGCAGGTCAAGAGAGGTCAGTAAAATAACATTGCACGCTTTTACAGCATAGGACAAACCAGGGAGATTGCAAAATACTAGAATCATTTATTTCCTATTTACAGACACAGACAGACAGACAGACAATGTGGGGTTGTGGCTTCATTTGCACAACACTCCAGACAGACTTGAGACTTGAAAAGGTATGGTACTGAAAGTACGCGAATCCAATTGGCGCAGTCGTTAGGCAAAGACCAGAAAGCCATCAGAACGTTCAGGGGTACCGTCGTCTGGTTCTATTGGATTCCGAGCCGCAATGAAATCTTGGCTAAACCGGTAGTCATCGGAAGCAAATTTTGCCATGTTGTTAAAAACTATTTTGGTGTAAAGTTGGCCAAACACTAGAGCGATTATCGGCCCCATCTTGCAATGATTGTGTTATCGAACGAATGACGGTAACGATTTTTTTGCTGATCATTCCACAATCGTCCAAGAACCCCTTTTGAGCGATTGTTTGATCTTTTGACATGTTCGATATAAATCGGGCCAAAGCAGGAGATAAAGGCCTGGAGTCACAGATACGAATTTGCTACTTTTTCCGTGCGTATTTTAAGGATTGGAATAACTGCACATGTGTAGTAACCTTTTTTACGCAAGTTCGTAGGATCTAGGCACAGATTTCTAAATCGTACTTAGTGACATACGTACGGAGGGGCGTGGTTCTCTTCCGTGGGCTTTTGAGGGCGTGGTTAGTAATGTACGTATGTAACTAAGCAACTTAGGCGAGTAAATACACATGTAGAGTTAAGGATGCCCTATGTATGTGTAAGTCACCAAAAAGCCGTCCGTGCAAGGGGAGTGCAACGTGCGTGCGTAGATTTGCGTACTTTATACACACGCACCTGTGAATCCGGTCAAAAATGTGGAATCGTAGTGTGCGGGAATTTCACGATAATCACCAAATCTTCACCGATAAAATGCTGGTGACAAAAATGAAAATTATCCGCAGGTGTCGGGTAAATGCGATTTGTTGAGACAATAAAAGTAGATGAGAAATCTGAGGGTTTTTTTTACATTTTCTGACGATTACCGGCTGAAAATAGTGTAGTGTTTGGCGCCGATAACGTTTGGGACTGTAGCAGGAAACATCGTGCAGATTTTCGGGGATTTCATGCTATTTTTGATAGTCGCTCTAGCACATGGCCATCTTACCAGCCAAAGATCTACACTGCCGAATGTCATCTCTGCGTTCAGGGGTTAATCCAGAGTTTGAGAGTTAGGGCGAGAGAGGTGTAGACCTGGGTAAAGTCACATTGGGCTGTGTTACTAGACCGAGCGGAGTCCAACCTTTAATTCTGCCCCTTGTATGTGTGTCCAGCATACATATCTGCTACTTATGTGTGTCCAGCTTCCACTTCTGCCCCTTATGTGTGTCCAGCTGCCACTTCTGCCCCTTATGTGTGTCCAGCTGCCGCTTCTGCCCCTTATGTGTGTCCAGCTGCCACTACTGCCCCTTTGTGTGCGTCCAGCTTCCGCTTCTGCCCCTTTGTGTGTGTCCAGCTGCCTCTTCTGCCCCTTTGTGTGTGTCCAGCTGCCACTTCTGCCCCTTTGTGTGTGTCCAGCTGCCACTTCTGCCCCTTTGTGTGTGTCCCGCTGCCACTTCTGCCCCTTATGTGTGTCCAGCTGCCACTTCTGCCCCTTTGTGTGTGTCCAGCTGCCACTTCTGCCCCTTATGTGTGTCCAGCTGCCACTTCTGCCCCTTTGTGTGTGTCCAGTTTCCACTTCTGCCCCTTATGTGTGTCCAGCTTCCACTTCTGCTCCTTATGGTGTGTTCAGCTTCCACTTCTGCCCCTTATGTGTGTCCAGCTTCCACTTCTGCCCTTTATGTGTGTCCAGCTCCCACTTCTGCCCCTTTGTGTGTGTCCAGTTTCCACTTCTGCCCCTCTGTGTGTGTCCAGCTTCCACTTCTGCCCCTCTGTGTGTGTCCAGCTTCCACTTCTGCTCATCTGTGTGTGTCCAGCTTCCACTTCTGCCCCTCTGTGTGTGTCCAGCTTCCACTTCTGCTCCTCTGTGTGTGTCCAGCTTCCACTTCTGTCCCTTTATGAGTGTCCAGCTTCCACTTCTGCCCCTTATGTGTGTGTCCAGCTTCCACGTCTGTCCCTTATGTGTCCAGCTTCCACTTCCTCCCCTTCTATGAAAACCCCCTTTAAGTCACCTGGGGGCGTGCCCCGTGCTTTCCCACCTCTAATGAAAACAGAGGTAAAATTGCCTAGATCAACTCTAATTTACAGACTCAAAGTTTTACAGTATGTGAGTTCTATATGCAAAAGCTGAGTATTTTGACTGCGTGTAAAAGAATTAAAAATGAATTTGCTCAAGTCTACACTTTCACCTACAAAAAAAAACCAAAGTTCTGGATCAATCCCTTAGTGGCAAAAATTGCATTGCAACAACAGCGGCCAATCAGACGGCTGCTTTCACTGGGTAATTTTCCCTCGACAGACAAAAATAAAAAGTGATTGGTCCTTTTGCCGGAGTGACGTTAATTGCAGTGTTAGAAACCAAATTTAGTTCTGGTTGCAGTGGACTTGGTTTAGAGGCCTGAAAACAAGAGAATCCACGCGTTTATTCTATAGTAAATCAAATCCGTGTCCTGCGGCTTTCAAAGCAGGAGCAGAAGGGTTAACGAGTGGATCTATTTTGGAACCTGCCTCTCTATCTATGTGAGTGTTCACATCAGCACTATGCTAGCACCATGATAACCAGACACCTAGACTCGCTACGCGGCTGTCAGCACTAAGGGGCGGTCCTCATCAGGCTGGCGCGGCGGCCGCCTTCAAATCGTGGCGAAATGCTGTCGCAGCCTCTTGATGAGCTGCTGGGTTTCCACGTGGTCGGGAAACACGGCTTCGGACTTTTGGGCGGCCACGTAGCTGCTCTGGAGGTCCCCGATCTGCAAGGCGAGATAACATAAATGATACACGTATCACGCAGCACTTCATTGTAACGCCTCTGATGTATATGCAGAGCGCCATATTGCGCTATATTGCGATTTAACCTTTGCACTGCTGCAGGATGCAGAATATTTATGGAGAAGCTTGCTGCGGCCATTTAAACATTCACCAATAAACCAAGTTATGTTTTTCTAGGACCCCCGACCCCTCCTCATCCTATATAACTGCGGTTTGGTTTGACACTGAGAACAGTCCCTTTACCAGAGGGCTATTGCCGACACCAGGTTTGCGTTGAGGGACCGGAAACAAGTTTCTCTTCACTGCCGGAGTAAAATAAGCAAAGATCCGAAGAAGAAATCCCCAGCGCCGACTGGCTAATATTTCCCCAACTCCAACCCTTACCCTAACCTTAACCCTCCCCTTCCATTACTCTAAACCTCCATTCCCTGTAGCCCAACATTAACTCTCCCCTTCTCCGATCCATCCCCTCCCCACAGAATAACCCTAAGATTCCCCTCTCCTCTACCCACAGCCTAACCCTAAGACTCCACTTCTCCCATCCATCCCCCTCCATGCAGCCTAACCCTAAGACTCCACTTCTCCCATCCATCCCTCCCCGCAGCCTAACCCTAACCCTCCTCTTCTCCCATCCATCCCCTCCCTGCAGCCTAACCCTTCCCTTCTCCCATCCATCCCCTCCCCACAGCCTAACCCTAACCCTCCCCTTCTCCCATCCATCCCGTCCCCACAGCCTAACCCTAACCCTCCTGTTCTGCCTCCAGCCCCGTCCCCACAGCCTAACCCTCCCCTTCTCCCATCCATCCTCTATTGATATTATATTATTATTTTTGCCTGTTATATGTTGATTGATTGGCCTGTATTCCTGTGTCTGGTTCTGGCAAACGCTGTAAAAAAGTTTGTTTTGTTTTACTTTTCTTTAACCGTTGACTTCTTTTGCCATTGTTGGAGACTCCAGATCCCTTTATGACATTAAATAAAAATGATTTAAACACAAATAAACTCTGATTCATGATGGCAGTAATTGTTGTAAGACCTGTTGTTTGGGGTAATAGCTATCTGACTGGGTATAAGATCCTGACATGAGCAATGCGGTGAAGCCTGGTTAGCATCCCTGGCTCACAATGATGAGGTCATAATTTAGTTCCTCGGTCAGTTCAGTGCTCCGAAAATGTATCAACAGAAGTCATTAATTATAAGGGTTAATCATCCTTTAGGGGTCGTTATCCGGGGACTCAAGTAGACTGCTCACCTTATCGGAGAGGGAGGCGAAGTTGAAATGCGGTTCGTACATGTGAGGAGCGAGTGCGGCGGATGTTTGCAAGAGGGCGCGAGCCTAAAATGACATCACAGAAGATAGTTATAAACCAGAGCCTAAAATGACATCACAGAAGATCGTTATAAACCAGAGCCTAAAATGACATCACAGAAGATCGTTATAAACCAGAGTCTAAAATGACATCACAGAAGATCGTTATGAACAAGAGCCTAAAATGACATCACAGAAGATCGTTATAAACAAGAGCCTAAAATGACATCACAGAAGATCGTTATAAACCAGAGCATAAAATGACATCACAGAAGATCATTATAAACCAGAGTCTAAAATGACATCACAGAAGATCGTTATAAACCAGAGTCTAAAATGACATCACAGAAGATCGTTATAAACCAGAGCCTAATAGGACATCACAGAAGATCACAGCTAACCCCTGGCCACGTCACAGCATTAATGAGAATAAAACACGGGCGACGCTGCTCTCTCCCTCGGATACCGACCTGCTCGAAGTGACTCTTCCGCATCTCCAGGACGGCCAGGTTGTTGTAGGCCTCTGCGTGGTCGTTGTTACTGGCCAGGGTCAGCTTGAAGCACTGATAGGCCAGAGTGAGGTCTCCGATGCCCTAAGAAAACATGGACGCAACAAGTCAATGGATAGTGAGAAGGCGCACAACATGGAGGCACGCACAGGTATCTAGCTCATCAGATCAAAAACAAGAAAACAAGTCCACTCAATAAAAATGTTGTTATTGCACGTTAATCTTACCTTCTCCTGTTCGGTGCTCCGGGGATGGATTGCTATGCCTCATCAAGACATAATCAATCAATATCCCATCCAGTATCAAAATATATATCTGTTCTTAGCGGGGACTCACACTCACACAAGACACATCCTTTGAAGACTTGGTAGACTTCGGTTCCACGGACACTTCATTTTTATTTTTATGTATAGGATACATATCATGAACGTTTTTTTCTATAGTTTCACCTCGCTTTATAATTGTGTAGTCCATGTTTTTATTACACCATCGTTTGACACGGTTTGTTTAGCTAGTAATAGGCGCAGGTGGTGACATCTTAAGATTCCATGACATTCATGCTCTGAGGAAACAGCGCTCAGCGCCTTCACGAAAAAACGGCTAATAAACAATGAAATCTAAGAAATATGGCCTCCGTTACTTGACTGCATCATGTGATCTGCATGGCTGGCGGCCATGTTGTTTTCCTTTGACCAACAAAGAGCTATTGAAAAAC
>WWET01005914.1:57117-68981 GCA_011038615.1 Limnodynastes dumerilii
AATAATAATAATAATAATAATAATAATGAAAAAGCCATGATTTGAAATATGTAGAGATGGGAAAATTGGATTCTGGATCAGACCCAATAAGTTTAACCTGATGCCTTCACTGGTGTAAAACAGACATCTTATCTTACATCATGCAAATCAATTAATGTATGCATAGGAACAGAGCAAAGAAAAATGTTACATTGTAAAGTAAACATTTTTGGGGCTTTATAATACACACGCTATACTTCCAGATTTATAATGGCAATAAAAATGATGTAATTGCAGATTACAATAAAATGATTGAAAAACATATGGAATAACAACTTTTAGAGGGAGAGTTGCATTGCTATTTTTTTCTGAAAAGCCAGTCTGTTTATTTTGCTTTGTGACTCTTTAGGGATCTGGGCTGATCTGAAACCAAGCACACAGTGGGTGAGGTTGCCTTGCCTAAATGGTCAGGGTGTGCCTAATGCTCACTCTTTTCTCCATCTTCAGACCGCCTCCTATCAGGAGTGGATGGGGTGTGGACTGTAAGCCTGTGAACTCACATTACCTTCATTACAAGACTTCGAAGTATTAAACAATTTGGATCGAAATATATGTATACATTTTTTACCAGTGTTCCAATAAATCTTTTGAAAACATTTATAGGACATGTACACTTACAACTCTCGTAATTTGGTGCTCTGATTATAAACTTGTGTTATTTTATGCACCCATAAAAACTAACCTCCTTGCAATGTCTGCAAATCAAAAGAGTTATATTAAATATCAGGTAAGCCATGGAATGTGAATGCCTAAGAGGAACAAAAATGCTTACAGTTCTTAAATCAAGGAGGCGGCGGCATGGATGCTACATTGACAGCTATCAATGACTTAATCCTGCGGTCTCTGTCGCATCCATTTAAAGTCTAGAAATATTTTATGCTGATCAGTACATTATACACTAGCGAAACTGTCCTAATTAAAAAGGTAGTAAGATAAGGAGTGGATGCTAGGGGAACTCGGAGTTTGTAATCAAGCAATACTTTCATTTAGTAAATTAATTTGAACAAATGATCAGCTTCAGATATGTTCTGCATGGTAAAGGTTCTCAATTATTATGCTCATCTGGTAAAATGGTAGGAGAACTAAACAGACACACAATAACCTTATTAATATGTTTCATCTTAATAACACTTGTAGCATCCAACAAATGACTCCTATATGCACTTTTTAGAGAAAGCAACATTTAATACGCATGGAATAGTTTGTTCTATTGCAAGACCTATTGCCCGGTAGCAAAATCATTAAAATGGTGCATGCGGGCTGCTTGTGTGTCGAGTCCGATGCATGTGTACTTCATCCGCACTGGTTGTGATGGCGCTGCTCGGCTTGTGATTGGTCATGTGGTCGCACGAGAGATGATGCGAGTCCCGGCACCTTTTTTTCTTACGAAAAAAAAAAAAGCACTGCCCCAGCCTGTATTGTGTGTCATTTGTTTGACCATATACTTCTGGCAATAGCATAACAATTTATATCTTCAAAATTTCAATAAATTTTTTTTTTTACAAAACTAATTTATAAACTTTTATTAACATGGAAATCTAGTACCCAAATACTAAATAGTGCCTAGATACAAACTTCGCTCCACTTTACCCATCATCAGAACATTAGAATCAAGTTACAATGTGGGAACAAAACAACAAACATTAAACGACCCAAATTAAGAAAAAGAGCTGACTTCCGTATGCTACATAAGTCAGCTCTGAATGGGTACTGAGCATGCTGTCCAAATTAATATCCAAAAAGTATTACAATATGTTCATTTATTTGAATTCTCCTTAAAAGAATGTATATTTGAAAATATGGTACACAGAGCTATAAGAATTTCACAACATGTAGCAGGTATATGAAAATATGTACATGAAATAAAAACATGGTATTCAATTAACAAGCTAAAATGTACTGTTTTAGGGTTACTAAGAAAAAGTGAGCACCGAAGTAAGACATCTGCACCTAATAAAGAGAACTGCATGCCTTTCCTTGTCACCTCCTCCCAGCATCCTGCATTCCTCCCACAACACGTTGCAGGGCATCAAAGAATAGCATAAGAAGATCTGAGGGAGAGGACAGTGACTTTCTATGATATATAGAGAGAGAGGGGCTCTTATTCTAATTTATGCTAAAGGGACTTTTTCCAATCCTCCATTTTTTCCCCACCCGTAAATATTTATTTTCCTTTCAATCATTAGAACAAATATTTAAATCCCAATTATATAAGTATAGTGCGTATAAATTATATAAAATATTTTCTTGAACAATCTTCCTAACAAAATACAATTATGCCATTCCTAATTTTTGGGGGAAATTGGTAAAGTGTGCACCCTGCTTAAAAAAAAACCTCATCACCAACTCACCTAGGCAAAAGAAGTGCGGTTTCCTCGGAGGGAGGTAATTTTTCCCACATGAAGACCATTACCCACAGTGCCGTTTATTTCGGTTAAACTTTTTATGAGAATTATGGTTTGTGCTGCTTGTCAGCAGCTTGTGGTGGCTGTCTCTATAGTGTATACTGAAGAAAACAATTGTGGAGTTCTCAATTCGTTCAGATTACCATGAAAAAGCCGGGGTTTTCATGAAATTGCCGGCTTTCATGAAAACCCCGGCTTTTTCTGGCAATGTGAACGGTGAAGCCGGGTCTCTTTAGCCGCGTCTCAGACCCGGCTAAAAAGAAGGGTTTTTGCCGGCTTTTTTAAAAGCCGAAAAAAAAGCAAGAAAAAAAAAAAAAGCGCAGTCTGAACGCACCAGGCTAAAATTTTAAAAATTTTGCCCACTGCCTAAAAAGCTGGCTTTTTAGGCAGTGGCAATCTGAACACGGTATAACATTTAGTTTTTTAACTAAATTGAAAACAATGCACCATGCAATTTTAAAAAGTTTCTGCAGAAATGGTTTGAGATTCATTGTATTAAGATAATTCAGATAATCCAAAACAATTTCCAGCTCAAAATTTGCAATAAAATTCATAAAACCAAAATACACAAAGAAGCGATTAAAGCTTGAATAGCTACATGTACTATAAAGGATTTTATTTGCATCTATATCCCTTGTTTCGTAAAGATATTTCATGAATGTTATCTTATGAACACTAGATATTTTCTTTTAACTTGGTCAGTTTGTCTTTCTTAAACAAACAAAATAATTATCAGAAAGAATAGTTGATTTACAAATATAATGTAATATTATATGCCAACATATGGCTTTCAAAAACCTGTAAACGTATTATTTACATACAAAAGAAAAACTATTCTTGTGAAAAGATGCAGATTTAAGCTTTTCCCCCCACGTTGGTAAAACGTAGTTCTAGTGGTGGGGAAAACAATCTTTTTATTCTTGGCAATAGGCTAGTAAAGTGCTTGGTGCTGATCCATAGCTGCGCTGTTTTTTATGTGGAAGCACAGAAGGAATTCGCACTGTGCATGCCCAGGACAGGAACGCACACAAAAAAATTAGGTGCAAGGCTAACCATGCGTCTGCATCCGAGTGTTGTGCACCCGTGCACCATATCAAAATGAGAAAAAGAGGATTCTCATTGAAATAGGTGCAGTAGCCATGTCAGGGGATGGTGTAAATCAAAGGTGCAATTGTTTTTTCAATAGGGAAATGATGTGTTAAATAGAAAAATTATTATATTAACTTTGCTAAATAATTTCCAGTACATCTTATGAATGAATGCATGTTTAAGATAAATTTCAGCAAAAAAATTTAAAAGAAAAAAAAAATTTAAATTTTTTTTTTTTTAATACCATGATATGCTCGTGCATTGCTGTACATAATTTTAAAGGGTATTTTCATATCCTTGAATTGTAAAACTAAAAATCCTTTTAAAACATAGGAAACTGGCAGAGGCTGCAGCAGTACAACCTGCAGCCTCTGTGCATGCGGCTTCGACTGCAGGATTAGAGGACAGTCCTTTTTCCCATATTACCTATCCAGAGTTGCTTGTTTCTGTGCGTTTTGGATCTGACGTAAAACGTTTGCACAAAATACTCTGGATCAGTCACCCAAAAGTTATTTACAGAGTGCAGGGATCACATCAATTCTTTATTACTTATTGCTGTGGGGAATACATAAATATACCCATATAAACCAGCTATTGTATAGAACACCAGTTGGTCAATAAAAACATTGGACCGAATTCAGAGATTCGCTTCCGAACATTATCATGCTTAAGTGCAGCATGAATTTGCCTGTGTCACCATCCGCCTGCACTGCGCTAGTTGAACTGGGAATTCCATTATATTTAAATGAGAAAAAGGGGCAGTAACTTGTGGCTGTGCTTCAGTGAAAAGCTTACACCATCTCAGGGGATTGTGTAAAGTTGGCCATACTTTAGAACAGGTGTTCTCATCCAGTGGTACTACTGGTACTTAAGGCCAGCATTAAAAGGAGATAGTAATGGTAGTTGCATTTGGGTATGGGGTTTCGGTCCGACGAGGCATAGCAAATCGATCCACGGAGTACCGAAAGCTCCGTGCTCCGAAATAGTAAGTAAAAATAGTCCCCACTCCTTTCCCCAATTCTAACCCTAACCCTCCCCTCTCACTACGCTAACCCTCCTTTCCTGGCTGCCTGATCTTAACCCTCCCTTCCCTGCAGCCTGACCATAACCCTCCCTACCCCACACAGAGATGGTTTACTCGCCTGGCGATATTTGCGGTGGAAGGATATCGCCGTTTACAAAAGTTAATGGGTGAAGCATACTCACCCATTCTAAAAAAAAAAATTAAAAAAATTAAAGAAACTCTGCATGATTCGAAATAGGGACATTTGAAAAGGAATTTTCAGATGTCCCAATTTCGGTAAGCAGAGTTTCTTAGCGGGGATTGACAACACTTGCATTTTAACCAGGTGCACAGTACCACAGTCAGAAACTGTGGGGCCCAGGACACATCCAGTCATGTAATCGGTGAGGTCACAGAGGGAGGGGGGCGTCATGGGCCTGCTTTAACAGCAGGACAGTGAGCAGGATAGTTCCTCCCTGCGCATTGGCCTGTTAATGAATAGCTCTGAGCTATTAGTCCCAGCTGTCCCAACCTGAAGGCAGACCTGAAGCTACATTACCAAAAGACAGAGGGCATATTTAATAAAATGTCTTGGGGGTTAAATGGAATAGTAGAGAATGTACCCCAAAATCATTGCAAAAACATGTAATAAATAAAATAAACAGACAAATATATACACTTAAGAAAAACACAAACCTCAACATTGTGGAATGTTTCAACGTGATCATTTGTCCCTATTTCCATTTATTTCCTACCATGCAAATGTGTTATCTAATATCAGATAATATAAATCACTTAGGGCGTGCAAACTTATTTTTCTAAAATGTATAATATAACATTTACATCATTTGATGAGACAACATGAGAGTTGTGCATTAGTCAATGTAATTCTTTATGTACACACATTCTGTTTTACATTTACAATGCATACATAAAAACAATCTGCAAATCTGAGTGTTGCTTGTTTTGGTCATAATTATAAGTAGCACCAATATACTGTGCAGCTCATGACTTGTTTTCATTTACATCACTCCCAAGCTAAGTGGATCTTGCAATCTATTAAGGAAAGAGAAAAGTGCAGACAGGGTTAACTTATCGGCATTCTTCCAGAGGAGAAGGGGAAAGAGCAAGAGAGTATGAACAGAGCAGAGGAAAGAGCGGGTGAGAGGAGGGACAAGGCAAGGGATTACTACTGGTTTTTCTCTCAGTATACCTTTAATTATCAATTTCGACAATGATCCAGTGGACATTGTGGAGTTGGCTATATCATTGTAAAATATGTTATTGTCAATGTAACAAATAGAACATGGAGCAGCAATTAAAAGTACTGTGCCATCACTAGGGTCAGAATCTGACAAAACAAGGATGTGGTTTATGAATTTTCTTTAAATTATTATAGGATAAGGATAATAAGATTTCTATCATGTTACTAATGAACAAAAGGGAAAATGTAGTAGATAATAAGGTATATATTACTACCTATAATTTAACTTAAAGAATGATATATTTCAAACAAAAGTAATATTGTAGTGCTAGTTTAGCTTCTTCCGAGGGTTACTGGAAGGTTAGTGATGGGGTGTGGCAATATATGGTGCCTCACCCAAAGAGCACTTCACTCTGCTCTGTTCCCACTCACAGAATTAACTCAGTCAGCACCACCTTCCTCAGCAAGACAAATTCTAAAATATTTATTATTATTATTATTATTATTATTATTAATAATACCTGCCAAAATATTTTTATAGCATACATAAAACACATGTAACTGCAAAAATTTATCTAGCAATCATCTGTTTTGGGATTTAAAATAATCTAATATTTGCATTTAATCAAGCAAGATACGGCAGTTAATTTAGATAATTTGTACTTTTATTTAACAATATTGCATATACAAAAAAAACAGTGACACATACACTGGTAGCTCTGGAATGTCAGAAAAAGAGTTAAAAGAGGAGGTGACAAGGTGATAATATTCAGAAAATTGACAACACCCCAGGAGCCGCCCTAGCCTCCTCTTCCCTCCCCAGTGTCACAGCTGTGACCCGCACACTTTGAATACTGTATGACTATACAGTAAAGATAATACATTTAAATAGTGTGCTTGATACTATATTTAGCTGGTGGGGAGGAAGGAATAAGAGTCCATGTCTAAAATCCAAATAATACAATTCAATCGATCCAATCTGGAGCAGAACAGACAACATTATAGCATATTTGATCCCAGCAAAATCACACCAATCTGTGTTTAGGCTTACAATGGACCGAATCCAGAGTTTGGAAATAAGAATTAATCAGGGGAAAAGATATGCCTGGGCAAAACCACGTTAAAATGCAAGGGAAGCAAATGGCATCTGTTGTATACAGTATTAAAGTTGAGAGGTGATGTTTCCTAGCCCAAGTCTAGCCAACAGTGCAAAAGTAAAGCTGGTCAATATCTGTGTGCATTAAACAAAAGCAAAAGTATTCTCCCTGCATAAAAAAAACGTAAAGCAGTTTGACTCGCCCCTGTAATTCAACATGGTTTTGCCCAGGTATAACTTTAAATCTTATTTTCAAACTCTGGATTGAGTCCAATGCTTGTACATGGGACCGGATCCCGTAGGTACGCACAGTTGCCCGTAAATCCATTTGTACAGAATGGATTCAAATGCATGCAATCCTAAACGACAAAATCCTGACTTACATGCGTTTAAGCACACACTGCGTATAACTGAACGTACAGAGGGCTGTCCCATTCCAACATACGGAAAAAACAGATTCAAACATTCAGAGATGTGATGTGTAACATCTGGTTCACGCATGCACAGTACAATCGCAAAACCTGGTTTACGCACGTGGAGTGCGTATATAAGTTGCCTTATTTATCTTGATCGGTCAAAAACTTTAAATTTTATGAACTAGGCCAAGTGCGTAAGGGTCTCGTTTGGAATTCAAGGCTTAGCCAAACCCTAACTGTACAATTTAAATGAGACCCACCATGTGTACCCACAAAGGCATGCCAACTCATCACACCTTGCCTTTGAAAAACGTCCCACATGGAATCCTGCATCGATCATTTTGCGTTCCTATGTGTAACATTCATGTTGAAGTATGCACCGCATGATCGAACAAGGTACTTACACATTCAAAATTCAAAAGTCTTTGGTTATTAGTTAAGTTTATAGGTTTAAAAAGTTTACTTATATGGTGCTATGGTGCATAGTAGAAACAAAAACGACTAACAAGGTGATACAGGTTGACAGAATAAAGACAAACAAGACAGAGAAACCCAATACAACTCAGATTCCAATGAAGAGAGGCTAAGACAGGGAGAGCAGGACACAAGGATGGAGGACTCAGATTGTGAGAGCTTTTAAAGTAAGAGTGTGATGGGACAGACAGGAGACACCGAATGTGGAGATGGAGAGTAATGGAGGCTAGGAGATAATATGATGGAGTATGGGAGAGTGTTGTATCTGAGAGTAGCAGCACTATAGAAGTCTTGAATGCAGGAATGGGATGTGGTTATAATAAGGGTGATATGACAGCAGTCATTAACAAAATGAGAGGGGAGAGGTAGTGCAAGTGGGGAGGAGGTTGGGCATGCAGGGAATAGTAAGATGAGAAAGCTTTGAAAACAAGGCAAGGAGCTTGAAAAGGATTCAGTTGTGGAGGGAGAGACAGTGCAGGTGGTAATGTGGAGGTGGACAAGATGTATTTGTCTCTCGGTCAATCCCATTTTGAAAATGGATACAGCTGACAGTGCCGACAGTTTTTTAATAAAGAATATTTTTATATGTTAGCGGGTACAATGTTGAATGTTCTTTTATTCAACAAGTTACCCATTCCTAGTGCCGTTAAAATTGGGCTACAGAAAGGGGATTTTTAATGTTAGGCTGCAGAGAGGGAAGGTTTAAGGTTAGGCTACAGGATGGTCGGGTTAGGCTCCAGAATGGGGTAACTGGAGGTACGGATTGACCAGGCAAACGTTTGGACCTCAGCACAATATGGGCGACACCAGTGGCACCCTGTGCTCAGTGCAGATCATCTTGCTCTTTCCATTGCTCCTCTGATTAAATCACACTGCGGCGGTTAGATAGCATCGTATTTTTATTACCAATGGGCCAGTCAAGCACTGTGTCAGTGTGGGAGCACACAGGTCCACTGTAGCAGTCCCCCCACTCAATAAGCAGAGTGCGCACTGTGGAAGAGAAAAAGAAGGGACCAAAGCCAATTAAAGAAGCAGGAGACATACAAAAAAAGGGGGGGGGGGTGGAGTGAAAGAATTGCTGGAACACGCATAGATGGATGATTGGATGGCAGGAGACATACAAAGGCCTAATTTACAATAGGGCCCATAAGATAACATGGATATATGTGGAGTATTGTGTGCAGGTGGCAGAGAAAACATTATGGGGAGAGAGAGGGAAATAGTGAGAATCTAAGGGGGGGGTAAGCCTAGTGCTTTTCACCTACTAGGCTTTAACAAACTCTTGACAGAAAACTATTGTTTATGGTGGAATTATGTAATCTTGAAACAAAAGTAATGCGCAAATAAAATGCGTTATATCTGCAAATTAATTAAATGTTATATACTTTTATGCCAATTATTAATTATGGTTTGTTCTATTTTGGAAGCAGTAGGAGGGTGGGCACCAAAGTAATTTTCCACCCTTTGCTCCACTTGACCTAAAACACAGACCCTGGCAGTGGAGAGAGGAGGGTTAAGGTTAGGGGAAGATCAACGTTAACTGCAGGATGAGGATAGTTAGGGAGTGTTTTAGTTCGATACAATGTTTCAGAGCAGGATTGGGAGAGTGATCTAATATGGGGGGTATGGGATAACGATGACATCCTGGCAGCGTCCTTTGGGAACAACTGTTTCCAATGGCGATAGAGAGTGATAGATAGGGTGGGAGGGATGGAGTGGCCTCAGGGTGTCCTCCACAGTCACCAAGTGGTTAATCTTTACTGCTGAAACTGCTCTAGGTGATCCTGGGCACAAGGGTCCAAATTTACAGACGGCATGGTGACCTGGTGCCCAGGATTATCACAATGCTGATCTTTATTAACAGCGATTTTTAAAGGAATTTAAAATAAAGGGGTAGATCCAGACCCCGCACGCTTTACGTACGACTTGCCCCGGACCCTCTATTTAAACGGCTAGCCCGCCTATATGGCAGGGATAGAGCCATCTTAAGTGAAGGGTCTGTCCCTTCCCCATAAGTACTGACGTGTGCGCAGATCTTCCCTATCTTACTTAGTTTAGGATCCGGCCCAAAATGTATTAAAAAAACGTAAAAATATTAAAGCATCAAATAAATGTGTATATGAACTAGTGGTATCTAGGATATAGGAGCGCAGAATAAATGTAATATATGGAGCCAGCAGCCACACAACTAAATCTGTACCTGGTGCAAAAACCCAGTGATAGATACGCATGTATAGAAACACAGAAAAAGTTGATAGCGCTAGACAGAGCAAAAATAACTAAGTGTCAACAGAGTATCAAAACTTAGGCGACACAATATGAATGCAATGACACAGGAATGAATGTTACTGTGTATTAGCTGTGATGTACATCAAGACCTCAACACAGCAAAAAAAAAGGCAGTATAGAAATGAGTCCTTATCCTTCTCTCCTCTCTCACATGCACCGCTGACTCCGGCGGGAACCGTGCATTCCCGTTCAAACAAGCCATTAGAAGCAGAGAACGGGATCGAGGCTGCAACAGACAAGCAGCCCATGAAAGTACACGGAGACGAGAGACTCGTGCCGCAGCACCGCTCACAGCATCCTACAACACGGTAACCTCCATAGTGCATATCTTTGCATACAGACCACCAGGAGCAACCCACATCGAAACTATACCTTTGG
Organism: Limnodynastes dumerilii; assembly: GCA_011038615.1. Lineage (NCBI taxonomy): Eukaryota > Metazoa > Chordata > Amphibia > Anura > Limnodynastidae > Limnodynastes > Limnodynastes dumerilii. The sequence goes on from WWET01005914.1 coordinate 67,511, forward strand.
AGTTGAACAGCTATTACAGTTTTTCTACTGCAGTGTATATCCTTTCTAACAGAAGAACTCTAATAGCACGAACGGGACAATATTATCACTGCATCATCGCTTTCATGTTATGCGATCTCTTCATAATACTCAGCTTTGTGATTTGCACATTAGACCATAAGGACTCATTTCTATACTGCCTCTTTTTTGCTGTGTTGAGGTCTTGATGTACATCACAGCTGATACACAGTAACATTCATTCCTGTGTCATTGCATTCATATTGTGTCACCTAAGTTTTGATACTCTGTTGACACTTAGTGCTAGACAGAGCAAAAATAACTATCAACTTTTTCTGTTTCTATACATACGTATCAAATTAATGTCAATAAGCCCTAGCCTCTTCCACACAAGGCTGGAAACCTAATAAAATTACCAAAATTTGTAAAGAAATAAGTGAGTAGGAACATGTAAAAATGCTGCTTTATCTCAGACCCTTCTGCTTCCCTGGAATTGTCAAACAAAAACGCTCAAGAATACATAGAAACATAGAAAGTGACGGCAGATAAGAGCCACATGGCCCATCTAGTCTGCCCATTTGTTTATTGAAAACTATACTGACCCTAGACCCTATTTACCCTCAATTTGGTTTACAATTTAGGATACCCTTATATTTAACCCAAGCATGTTTAAATTGTTCTACTGTACTGGCATCAACCACCTCAGATGGGAGAATATTCCACTTATCTATCACCCTTTCAGTGAAGTAATTTTTCCGCACATTTCCTTTGAATCTACCACCCTCCAGTTTATATTCATGCCCTCGTGTTCTATTACAATTGTTCTACTGGCCTCAACCACCTCAGATGGGAGCATATTCCATTTATCTATCACCCTTTCAGTGAAGTAATTTTTCCACACATTTCCTTTCCTTTTACCACCCTCCAGTTTATATTCATGCCCTCGTGTTCTATTACACCTTTGCTTTTGAAAAATGGTACCCTCCTCTAGCTGGTCTGGTCCAGGGCCGGACTGGCCATCGGGCAGATCTGGCAAATGCCAGATGGGCCGATGGAGTCTGGGCCGATGGGGTGCCGCTAGCTGTGCTTTTCCCTATGCCTATCATAGATACAGGGAAGAGTACAGCTTTCATTCACCAGCTAAACAATGAAGTAAGTTAAGGGTTAAATGAATCCTTAACTTACTTCACTGGCTGCTGATAGAAATATGGCTCTTCCCTGTTTCTATGTACTGAGGAGCGTCTGACACTGCACAGGAAGTAAAGCAGAGACTTTTACTTTCACTTTCAGCCTCGGGCTGAACAGCGTTTTTCTGTGTGGCCAGCTTTGTGTAAGGTAAGCTTTACTAATTTATCTCTCTCTATCTATCTATCTATCTATCTATCTATCTATCTATCTATCTATCTATCTATCTATCTATCTATCTATCTATCTATCTATCTATCTATCTATCTATCTATCTATCTATCTATTT